>CM035222.1:0-57606 GCA_020233015.1 Callinectes sapidus
AAATGAATTGCCATGAAAAGTTAATATATTTTTTTCTTTTTCGTTCATTTTCAAACAAAACATGGAAATGAAAGGAAAAAACACTGAAAAATCCTTTTTCTTAAAGAAATATATATTTTTTCATTGAAATGGCTTGTATTACATTTTATGTAACATGAAAAAGAGATTTTCTTCAAAATGTTGTTAAAACAAATAAAAAGGTTTAATAGGGTAGTTTATGTAACTTTAAAGAGAAAAACAATAAGCTATAGTGTATTGTTCATATTTTTAATTGAAACATGAAAAATTCAAAGAAAATTACTGAAAAACTCACTTTTGGATGTAAAAACATACTTTTTTCTAAATCTCTGTAAAACATTGAAAAAAAGGTCATTTATGCAGTTTTAGAGAAAAAAAATATATTATCGAAAAATAAGGATAAAAACATAAAAATGGGTAGTTTGTGTAATTTTAGAGAAAAAAAATATTTTCGCAAAAAATAATGTATTTTTTGGTTTTCTACCACCAACAAAAAAAATAAGATAAAAACATTGAAAAAGTAAATTTTTAGGCACAAATTTTGTCTTTATACAAATTGCATATATTTCACTTGTAAAATGAGGTTTTGTGTAAAATGCCGTTAATACTCCTAAAAACGTTGAAAAACACGTCATTTATGAATTTTTTGAAAAAAAAGTATATTGTCGCAGTTTATATTGTTTTTTGTTTATTTTTTATGAAAACCATGAAATAAGCAAAAAATCACCGAAAAATCAACTTTTTCGGTGAAAGGTAACTTTTTTCGTGTAATGGCATATATTTCTTTCTTCTTAATTAAAAAAAGATGGCCCTTCTTAGATGAGATGTTAATTCTCTTAAAAACACTGAAAAAAGGATAATTTATGCAATTTTGAGAGATTGGCTTGTAATACATTTTATGTAACATGAAAAAAGATATTTTTCTTAAAATGTTGTTAAAACCGACAAAAAGGTTTCAATATGGTAGTTTATGTAACTTTAAAGAGAAAAAAATATATAGTGGATTGGCCTTGTTTTTAATTAAAACATGAAAATTAAGAGAAAATTACTGAAAAACTCACTTTTGGATGTAAAAAAATACTTCTTTTCTAAATCTCAGAAAAACATTGAAAAAATGATCATTTATGCTGTTTTAGAGAAAAAAATATTATCGTAAAATAAGGATAAAAAAAAATGGGTATTTTGTGAAATTTTAGAGAAAAGAAATATTTTTGTAACTATTTTTCCACTAACAAATGAAAATAAGATAAAAACATTGAAAAAGTCACTTTTCAGGCAGAAATTTTGTCTTTATACAAATTGCTAATATTATACTTGTAAAAGAGTGTTTTGTGTAAAATGCCATTAATACTTCTAAAAACGTTGAAAAACACGACATGTATGATATTTTTGAGAAAAAAGTTTATTGTCGCAATACTCATTGTTTTTTGTTTATTTTTCATTAAAAACAATGAAATAAGCAAAAAATCATCTAAAAATCTACTCTTTCGGTCAAAAGGAACTTTTTTCGAGTACTGGCATATATTCCTTTCTTCTTAACTAAAAAAAGATGGTCTTTCTTAGATAAGATGTTAATTCTCCTAAAAACGCTAAAAAAATGAATTATTTATGCAATTTTGAGAAAAATAAATGAACTGTATAAAAAAAATATTCTATTTCTTGCATTTTCCTTCATTTTGAATCGAAACACGGAAATTTAAAGAAAAAAAACAGTGAAAAATATTTTTCCTAAAAAATATATATATTTTTTTCATTGAAATGGCTTGTATTACATTTAACATAACATGATAAAGGGATTTTTTTCAAAATGTTTTTAAAACCGATAAAAAGCTTTAAATAGGGTAGTTTATGTTACTTTAAAGAGAAAAAAATGTATAGTGTATTGATCTTGTTTTTAATTAAAATATGAAAATTAAATGGAAATTGCTGAAAAACTCACTTTTGGATTTAAAAACATACTTTTTTTTCTAAATCTCTGAAAAACATTGAAAAAAGGGTCATTTATGCAGTTTTAGAGAAAAAAAAATATATTATCATAAAACAAGGATAAAAACATAAGAATGGGTAGTTTGTGCAACTTTAGAGAAAATAAATATTGTCGCAAAAAATGAATGTATTTTTTTTGTTTTCTTCCACGAACAAATGAAAATAAGATAAAAACATTGAAAAGGTCACTTTTTAGGCAGATATTTTGTCGTTATACAAATTGCATATTATATACTTGTAATAGGTTGTTTTGTGTAAAATGCCGTTAATACTCCAAAAAACGTTGAAAAACACGTCATTTATAAATTTTTTTGAAAAAAGTATATTGTTGCAATATTCATGATTTTTGTTTTACTTTTTATGAAAATAATTAAATAAGCAGAAAATCATCGAAAAATCTACTTTTCCGGTGAAAAGGAACTTTTTTCGTGAATTGGCATATATTTCTTTCTCCTTAACTAAAATAAAAATGGTCTTTGTTAGATGAGATTTTAATTCTCATAAAAACGCTGAAAAGGGGATAATTTATGCAATTTTGAGAGAAAAGAAATGAATTGCAAAGAAAGATAATATATTTTTTGCTTTTTCCTTCATTTTCTATCAAAACATTGAAATGTAAAGAAAAACACTGAAAAATCCTTTTTCTAAAAGAAATATATATTTTTCCTTATATAAATATCTTGTATTACATTTTATGTAACATGAAAAAGGATTTTCTTCAAAATGTTGTTAAAACCAATAAAAAGCTTTAAATAGGGTATTTTATGTAAATTTAAAGAGAAAAAATATATAGGGTATTGGTTTTGTTTCTAATTAAAACATGGAAATTAAAAGTAAATTATTGAGAAACTCACTTTTGGATGTAAAAACATACTTTTTCTAGATCTCTGAAAAACTTTGAAAAAGGGGTCATTTGTGCAGTTTTAGAGAAAAAAATATATCATCGTTAAATAAGAATAAAAACATAAAAATGGGTAGTTTGCGCAATTTTAGAGAAAAGAAATATTTTCGCAAAATAGAATGTATTTTTTTATTTTCTTCCACCTACAAATGAAAATAAGATAAAAACATTGAAAAATCACTTTTTAGGAAGAAATTTTGTTTTTATACAAACTGCATATATTATACTTGTAAAATGGGGTTTTGTGTTTAATGCCGTTAATACTCATTAAAACGTTGAAAAACACGTCATTTATGAAATTTTTGAGGAAAAACTATTTTGTCGCAATATTCATTTTTTTTGTGTATTTTTTATGAAAACAATGAAATAAGCAGAAAATCATCGAAAAATCCCCTTTTTCGGTAAAAAGGAACTTTTTTCGTGAAATGGCATATATTCCTTTCTTCTTAACTAAAAAAAGATGGTCTTTTTTCGATGAGATGTTAGTTCTCCTAAAAACGCTGAAAAGGGGATAATTTATGCATTTTTGAGAAAAAAATGAATTTCAATAAAATTTAATATAATTCTTGCTTTTTACTTGAATTTCAATCAAAACATGGATATGTAAAGGAAAAGGACTGAAAAATTCTTTTTCTAAAAGAAATATATATTTTTATCATTGACAAAGCTTGTATTACATTTTATGTTACATAAAAAAAGGGATTTTCTTCAAAATGTTGTTAAAACCTATCAAAGGATTAAATCGGGTAGTTAATGTAACTTTAAAAAGAAAAAAATGTATAGTGTTTTTAAATAAATAATGAAAATTAAAAGGAAATTACTGAAAAACTCACTTTTGGATGTAAAACCATACTTTTTTCTAAATCTCTGAAAAACATTGAAAAAAGGCTCAATGATGCAGTTTTAGAAAAAAATATATATTATCGTAAAATAAGGATAAAAACAAAAATTGGTAGTTTGTCCAATTTTAGAGAAAAGAAATATTGTCACAAAAAATAATGTATTTTTTGGTTTTCTTCCACCAACAAATGAACAAAAGATTAAAACCTTGAAAAAGTAGCTTTTTAGGCAGAAAATTTGTCTCAATACAAATTGCATATATTATACTTGTAAAATGGGTTTTTTTTTGTAAAATGCCGTAAATGCTCCTGAAAAAGTTGAAAAATATGTCATTTATGAAATTTTGAGAGATTGGATTACAATACATTTCATGTAACATGAAAAAGAGATTTTTTTCAAAATGTAAAAACCGATAAAAATGTTTAAATAGGGTAAATTATGTAACTTTAAAGATAAAAAATATATAGTGTATTGGTCTTGTTTTTAAATAAAACATGAAAATATAAAAAAACATTGCTTAAAAACTCTCTTTTGGATGTAAAAATATACTTTTTTTCTAAATCTCTGAATAACATTGAAAAAAGGATCATTTATGCAGTTTTAGAGAAAAACATTATTATCGTAAAATAAAGATGAAAACATAAAAATGGGTAGTTTGTGCAATTTTAGTGAAAAGAAATATTGTCGAAAAAAAGAATATATTTTTTTGGTTTTCTTCCACCAACTAATGCAAATAAGATAAAAACATTGAAAAAGTAACTTTTTAGGCAGAAATTTTTTCTTTATACAAATTTCTAGTATTTTACTTGAAAAAGAGGGTTTTGTGTAAAATGCCATTAATACTCCTAAAAACGTTGAAAAACACGTCATTTATGAAATTTTTGAGAAAAAAGTATATTGTCGCAATATTCATTGTTTTTTGTTTATTTTTCATGAAAACAATGAAATAAGCAGAAAATCATTGAAAAATCTACTCTTACGGAGAAAAGGAACTTTTTTCGTGTTATGGCATATATTCCTTTCTTCTTAACTAAAAAAAAATGTTTTACTTAGATAAGATGTTAATTTTCCTAAAAACGCTAAAAAATGGATTATTTATGCAATTTTGAAAGGAAAAAATGAATTGCAATAAAAATAATCCTATTTCTAAAAGAAATGTATATTTGTTCGGTTGAAATGGCTTGTATTACATTATATGTATCATGAAAAATGGATTTTCTTGAAAATGTTATTAAAACCAATAAAAAGGTTTAAATACGGTAGTTTATGTAACTTTAAAGAGAAAAATATATAGTGTATTGATCTTGTTTTTAATTAAAACATGAAAATTAATAGAAAATTACTGAAAAACTCACTTTTGGATATAAAAACATACTTTCTTTTTATCTAAACCTCTTTTTATCTAAACCTCTGAAACACATTGAAAAAAGGTTCATTTATGCAGTTTTAGAGATAAAAAATTTATTATCGTAAAATAAGGATAAAAACATAATTGCTTTTTCTTTCATTTTCAACCAAAATTTGGAAATGTAAAGAAAAAACTGAAAAATCTTTTTTCTAAAAGAAATGTATATTTTTTTTTCGTTGAAATGGCTTGTATTACATTTTATGTACCAAGAAAAATGGATTTTCTTCAAAATGTTGTTAAAACCAATAAAAAGATTTAAATAGGGTAGTTTATGCAACTTTAAAGAGATCAAAATATATAGCGTTTTGGTCTTGTTAATTTAAACATGAAAATTAAGAGTAAATTACTGAAAAACTCTCTTTGTATGTAAAAACATTCTTTTTTTCTAAATCTCTGAAAAACATTGAAGAAAAGGTCATTTTTTCAGTTTTAGAGAATAAATATATTATTGTAAAATAAGGATAAAATCATAAAAATGGGTAGTTTGTGCATTTTTGAGAAAAGAAATATTATCGGAAAAAAGAATGAATTTTTTGGTTTTCTTCCACCAATAAATGTAAAAGGGATAAAAACATTGAAAAAGCCACTTTTTAGGCAGAAATTTTTTCTTTATACAAATTGAATATATTATATATGTAAAAGGGGGTTCTGTTTAAAATTCGATCAAAACTCCTAAAAACGTTGAAAAACACGTCATTTATGAAATTTTTGAGAAAAAACTATATTGTCTCAATATTCATTGTTTTATGTTTATTTTTTATGAAAACAATGGAATAAGCAGCAAATCATCAAAAAATCTATTTTGACGGTGAAAAGGAACTTTTTTCGTTGAATGGCATATATTTCTATCTTCTTAACTAAAAAAAGATAGTCTTTATTTGTTGAGATGTTAATTTTCCTAAAAACGCTGAAAACGGGATAATTTATGCAATTTTGAGAAAAAGAAAATGGATTCCAATATAAAGTTAATATATTTATTGTTTTTTTCTTCATTTTCAATCAAAACATGGAAATGTAAAGAAAAAACATTGAAAAATCTTTTTCTAAAAGGAATATACATTTTTTTTTCATTAAGATAACTTATATTACATTTTATGTAACATGAAAAAGGGATTTTTTCCAAAATGTTGTTAAAACCAATAATAAGGTTTAAAGAGGATAGTTTATGTAAATTTAAAGATAAAAAATATATATAGTGTATTGGTCTTGTTTTTAATTAAAACATGAAAATTAAAAGAAAATTACTGAAAAACTCACTTTTGCATGTAAAAACATACTTTTTATCTAAATCTCTGAAAAAACATTGAAAAAAAGGTCATTTATGCAGTTTTAGAGAAAAAAGTATTATCGTAAAAAAAAGATAAAAAAATAAAGATGGGGAGTTTGTTGAATTTTAGAGAAAAGAAATATCGTCGCAAAAAATAATGTATTTTTTGGTTTTCTTCCACCAACAAATGAAAATAAGCTAAAAACATTGAAAAAGTCACTTTTTAGGCAAAAATTTACTCTTTATACAAATTGCATATATTATACTTGTTATAAGGGGCTTTGTGTAAAATGTTATTAATACTCATTAAAACGTTGAAAAACACGTCATTTATGAAATTTTTGAGAAAAAATAATGTTGTCTCAATATTCATTGTTTTTTGTTTATTTTTTTTATGAAAACAATGAAATATGCAGAAAATCACCGAAAAATCTACTTTTTCGGTGAAAAAGAACTTTTTTCTTGAAAAGGTATATATTCCTTTCTTCTTAACTAAAAAAAAGATGGTCTTTCTTAGATGAGATGTTAATTCTCTTCAAAACGCTGAAAATGGGATAATTTATGCAATTTTGAGAGAGAAAAAAATGAATTGCAATAAAAGTTAATATATTTCTTGCTTTTTCTTTCATTTTAAATCAAAACATGAAAATGTGAAGAAAAAACACTGAAAAATCATTTTTCTAAATGAAATAGGTATTTTTTTTGTTGAAATAGCTTGTATTAAATTTTACGTAACATGAAAAAGGGATTTTTTTTCAAAATATTGTTAAAACCAATAATAAAGGTTTAAATGGTGTAGTTTATGTAACTTTAAAGAGAGAAAATATATATATTGTATTGGTCTTGTTTTTAATTAAAAATGAAAATTACAAGAAAATTCCTTAAAAACTCACTTTTCGATGTAGAAACATACTTTTTTTTCTAAATATCTGATAAACATTGAAAAAACGGTCATTTATGGAGTTTTAGAAAAAAATAATATTATCGTAAAATAAGGATAAAATCATAAAAATGGGTAGTTTGTGAATTTTAGAGAAGCGAAATATTGCCGCAAAAAAGAATGTATTTTTTTGTTTTCTTTCACCAACAAATGAAAAAAAGATAAAAACATTGAAAAAGTCTCATCGAAAAAGTTTTTAGGCTGAAATTTTGTATTGATACGAATTGAATATATTATAAATCTAAAAAAGGGTTTTGTGTTAAATGCTGTTAATACTCCTAAAAATGTTGGAAAACACATCATTTAAGAAATTTTTCATAAAAAAGTATAGTGTCTCAATATTCCTTATTTTATGTTTATTTTTTTATTAAAACAATGAAAAAAGCAGAAAATTTTCGAAAAATCTACTTTTTCGGTGAAAAGGAACTTTTGTCGTGAAATGGCATATATTTCTTTCTTCTTAACTAAAAAAAGATGATATTTCCTAGTTAAGATGTTAAATCCCCTAAAAACGCTGAAAAAGGGATAAATTATGCAATTTTGAGAGAAAAAAATGAATTCCAATAAAAAGTTAATATATTTTTTGCTTTTTTGCTTTTTTTTCAATGAAAATCAAAAAGAAAAAACACTCAAAAATCCTTTTTCTAAAAGAAATATTTTTTTTTTCATTGAAATGGCTTTTATAACATTTTATGTAACATGAAAAAGGGATTTTCTTCAAAATGTTGTTAAAACCAATAAAAAGGTTTAAATAGGGTAGTTTATGTAACTTTAAAGAGAAAAAAATATATAGTGTATTTGTCTTGTTTTTAATTAAAACATGAAAATTAAAAGAAAATTACTGAAAAACTCTTTTTTGGATGTAAAAACATACTTTTATTCTAAATTATTGAAAAACATTGAGAAAAGGGTCATTCATGCAGTTAAAAAGAAAAAAAACATTGTCGTAATATAAGGATAAAAAAATTAAAAATGGTAGTTTTTGCAATTTTAGAGAAAACAAATATTGTCGCAAAAAAAAAAATATATATATTTTTTTTCTTCCACCAACAAATGAAAATAACATAAAAACATTGTAAAAATTCACTTTTTAGGCAGAATTTTTGTCTTTATACAAATTATATTATATTATATATACTTATTAAAAGGGGTTTTGTGTAATATGCCGTTAATACTCCTAAAAACGTTGAAAAACACGTAATTTATGAATTTTTTGAGAAAAAAGTATGTTATCGCAATATTCATTGTTTTTTCTTTATTTTTTATGAAAACAATGAAATAAGCAGAAAATCATCGAAAAATCTATTTTTCCGATGAAAAAGAACTTTTTTCGTGAAATAGCATATATTCCTTTCTTCTTAACTAAAAAAAAAAGGTCTTTCTTAGATGAGATGTTAATTCTCCTGAAAACGCTTAAAAGGGGATAAGTTTGATAGAAAAAAAATGAATTGCAATAAAAATATATATTACTTGCTTTTTCTTCATTTTCAACCAAAACATGGAAATGTAAAGAAAAAACAGTGGAAATCCTTTTTATAAAAGATATATATATATATATATATATATATATATATATATATATATATATATATATCTATATATATATATATATATATATATATATATATATATATATATATATATTAAATAGCTTGTATTACATTTTATGTAACAATAAAAAGATATTTTCTTCAAAATGTTGTTAAAACCAGTAAAAATGTTTAAATAGGGTAGTTTTTGTAACTGTAAAGAGAAAAAAATGTATACTGAATTAATCTTCTTTTTAATTAAAACATGAAAATTAAAAGAAAATTACTAAAAAACTTACTTTTAGTTATTAAAACATACTTTTTTTTAAATCTCTGAAAACCTTTAAAAAAGGGTGATTTATGCAGTTTTTGAGAATTTTTTTTTTTCGTAAAATAAGGATAAAAACATAAAAAATGGGTAGTTTGTCAAATTTTAGAGAAAAGAAATATTGTAAGGAAAATTAATATATTTTTTGGTTTTCTTCCAGCAACAAATGAAAATAAGATAAAAACATAGAAAAAGTCACTTTATCGGCAGAAATTTTGTAAATATACAAATTGCATATATTATACATATAAAAGGAGGTTTTGTGTAAAATGCCGTTAATTTTCCTAAAAACGTTGAAAAACACGTCATTTATGATTTTTTTTGAGAAAAAAGTATATTGTCGCAATATTCATTGTTTTTTTTTTATAAAATAAATGAAATAAGCAAAAAATCATTTAAAAATCTACTTTTTTGGGGAAAAAAACTTTTTTCGTGTAATGGCATATATTCCTTTCTTCTTAATATAAAAAAAATGGTCTTTCTTAGATGAGATAAATTATCTTAAAAACGCTGAAAAGGGGATAATCTATGATATTTTTAGAAAAAAATGAATTGCAATAAATAGATAATATATTTCTTGCTTTTCCTTCATTTTTAATCAAAACAAGAAAATGTAAAGAAAAAAAAAACAGAGATTTAGAAAAAAAGTATGTTTTTACATCCAAAAGTGAATTTTTCAGTAATTTTCTTTTAATTTTTATTTTAAGAAAGAAATATATTTGACGAAAAAGGTTCCATTTCACCGAATAATAAGATTTTTCGATGTTCTTCTTATTTCATTGTTTTCTTAAAAATAAACAAAAAAACAATGAATATTGCGACAATATACTTTTTTCTCAAAAATTTCATAAATGACGTGTTTTTCAATGTTTTTAGGAGTATTAACAGAATTAACGTTTTTTTCAACGTTTTTAGGAGTATTAATGGAATTTTACACGAAACCCCATTTTACAAGTATAATATATGCAATTTGTAAAAAGAAAAAAATTTCTGCCTAAAAAGTGATTTTTTCAATGTTTTTATCTTTTTTTCATTTGTTGGTGGAAGAAAACAAAAAAAATACATCTTTTTTGTGAGAATATTTCTTTTCTCTAAAATTGCATAAACTACCCATTTTTATGTTTTTATCCTTATTTTACGATTACATATTTTTTTCTCTAAAACTGTATAAATGACCCTTTTTTTAATGTTTTTCAGAGATTTAGAAAAAAGTATGTTTTTACATCCAAAAAGGAGTTTTTCAGTAATTGTATTTTAATTTTCATGTTTTAATTAAAAACAAGACCAATATACTATATATTTTTTCTTCTTAAAGTTACATAAATTACCTTATTTAAACCATTTTATTGGTTTTAACAACACTATGAAGAAAACCCCTTTTTCATGTTACATAAAATGAAAAAAATATATATTTGTTTTAGAAAAAAAAAAAAAATTTCAGTGTTTTTTCTTAACATTTCCATGTTTTGATTGAAAAAGAAGGAAAAAGCAAGAAATATATTTACTTTTTATTGCAAATCACTTTTTTTCTCTTAAAATTGCATAAATTATCCTCTTTACAGCGTTTTTAGGAGAATTAACATCTCATCTAAGAAAGACCATCTTTTTTAGTTAAGAAGACAGGAATACATGCCATTACACGACAAAAGGTCCTTTTCACCGAAAAAGATATTTTGATGATTTACTGCTTTTCATTTCATTGTTTTCATAAAAAATAAACAAAAAACAATGAATATTGCGACAATATACTTTTTTCTCAAAAATTTTCATAAATGACATATGTTTCAACGTTTTTAGGAGAATTAACGGCATTTTACAAGAAACCCGCTATTACAAGTATAATATATTCAAATTGTATAAAGACAAAATTTCTGCCTAAAAAGTGAATATTTCAATGTTTTTATCTTATTTTCATTTGTTGATGGAAGAAAACAAAAAAATACATTTTTTTTGCGGCAATATTTCTTTTCTCTAAAATTACACAAACTACTCATATTTATGCTTTTATCCTTATTTTACGATAATATATTTTTTCTCAAAAACTGCATAAATGACCCTTTTTTTCAATGTTTTTAAGAGATTTTGAAAAAAGTATGTTTTTACATCCAAAAGTGAGTTTTTCAGTAATTTTCTTTTAATTTTCACGTTTTAATGAAAAACAAGTCCAATACACTATGTATCTTTTTCTATATAAAGTTACATAAACTACTATATTTAAACCTTATTATCGGTTTTAACAACATCTTGAAGAAAATCCCTTTTTTATGTTACATAAAATGTAATGCAAGCCGTTTCAATTAAAAAAAAAAAAAATTCTTATATAGAAAAAGTATTTTTCACTGTTTTTTTCTTTACATTTCCATGTTTTGATTGAAAATGAAGGAAAAAACAAGAAATATATTAACTATTTATTGCAATTCAGCTTTTTTCTCTCAAAATTGCATAAATTTTCCCCCTTTTCAACGTTTTTAGGAGAATTAACATCTCATCCAAAAAAGACCATCTTTTTAAAGTTAAGAAGAAAGGAATATATGCAATTACACGGAAAAAATACTTTTTCACCGAAAAAGTAGATTTTTCGATGATTTTCATCTTATTTCATTTTCATAAAAAAAATTAAAAAACAAGAATTATTGCAACAATATAGTTGTTTTCTAAAAAAATTCATAAATGATATGTTTTTTAACGTTTTTAGGAGTATTAACGGCATTTTACACAAAACCCCGTTTTAAAGTATAAAATATGCAATTTGTATACAAGAAAAATTCTGCCTAAAAGCGGATTTTTCAATGTTTTTATCTTGTTTTCATTTGTTGGTGGAAGAAAACCAAAAAATACTTTTTTTTTCCGACTATATTTTTTTTCTCTAAAATTGCAAATACTACCCATTTTTATGTTTTTATCTTTATTTTCGATAATATATTTTTTTTCTCTAAAATGCATAAATGATCGTTTTTTTTAAACTTTTTCAAAGATTTAGAAAAAAGTATGTTTTTACATCCAAAAGTTAGTTTTTCAGTAATTTTCTTTAAATTTTTATGTTTTAATTAAAAAGAAGACCAACACACTCTATATTTTTTTCTCTTTAAAGTTGCATAAACTACTTTTTTTAAACCTTTTTATTAGTTTTAACAACATTTTGAAGGAAATACCTTTTTCATGTTACATAAAATGTAATACAAGCCATTTCATTGAAAAAGATTTATATTTCTTTTAGAAAAGGATTTTTCACTGTTTTTTTTTCTTTTAGATTTCCTTGTTTTGACTGAAAATGAGGGAAAAAGCAAGAAATATATTAACTTTTTTTTGCCATTCATTTCTTTTCTCTCAAAATTACATAAATTTTCCCTTTTTCAGCGTTTTTAGGAGAAATAACATATATTCTAAGAAATTCCATCTTTTTTTGTTAAGAAGGAAGGATTATATGCCATTTCACGAAAAAATTCCTTTTCACCACAAAAGTAGATTTTTCGAAGACTCTCTGCTTTAACATTGTTTTCATAAAAAAAATAAACAAAAAACAATTAATATTGCGACAATTTAGTTTTTTCTCAAAAATTTCTTAAATGAAGAGTTTTTCAACGTTTTTAGGAGTATTACCGGTAATTTACACAAAACCCCCTTTTACAAGTATAATATATGCAGTTTGTATAAAGACATAATTTCTGCCTAAAAGTGACTTTTTCAATGTTTTTATCTTATTTTCATTTGTTGGTGGAAAAAAAAAAAACATTTTTTTTTGCGACAATATTCCTTTATTATAAAATTGCAAAAACTAACCATTTTTATGGGTTTATCCTTATTTTACGATAATTTTTTTTTCTCCTAAAGTGCAAACTGCCCTTTTTTCCATGTTTTTCATAGATTTAGAAAAAAAGTATGTTTTTACATCCAAAACTGAGTTTTCAGTAATTTTCTTTTAATTTTAATTTTTTAATTAAAAACAAGACCAATACACTATATATTTTTTGCTCTTTAAATTTACATAAACTAACCTATTTAAACCTTTTCATTGGTTCTAAAAACATTTTGAAAGAAATCCTTTTTTCATGTTACATAAAATGTAATACAAGTAATTTCAATGTAAAAAATATATATTTCTTTTAGAAAAAGGATTTTTCAGTGTTTTTTCTTTACATATCCATGTTTTGATTGAATTAAAGAAAAAAGCAAGAAATATATTTACTTTTTATTGCAATTCACTTTTTTTTCTCTTAAAATTCCACAAATTATCCCCTTTTCGCGTTTTTAGGAGAAATAACATATCATCTAAGAAAGACCATCTTTTTTTATTTAAGAAGACAGGAATATATGCCATTACACGACAAAAGTTCCTTTTCACCGAAAAAGATTTTTCGATGATTTACTGCTTATTTCATTGTTTTCATAAAAAATAAACAAAAAACAAAGAATATTGCGATAATATACTTTTTTCTCAAAAATTTCATAAATGACATGTGTTTCAACGTTTTTAGGAGTATGAACGGCATTTTACACAAAACACGCTTTTACAAGTATAATATATTCAAATTGTATGAAGACAAAATTTCTGCCTAAAAAGTTAATATTTCAATATTTTTATCTTTTTTTCATTTGATGGTGGAGGAAAACCAAAAAATTCATTATTTTTTGCGACAATATTTCTTTTCTCTAAAATTGCACAAACTACCCATTTTTATGTTTTTATTCTTATTTTACGATGATATTTTTTTCTCTAAAACTGCATACATGACATTTTTTTCAATGTTTTAATGAGATTTAGAAAAAAAGTATGTTTTTACATCCAAAAATTAGGTTTTCAGTAATTTTCTTTTAATTTTCATGTTTTAATTAAAATCAAGACCAATACACTATATATTTATTTCTCTTTAAAGTTACATAAACTACTCTATTTAAACCTTATTATCGGTTTTATCAACATTTTGAAGAAAAGTCCTTTTCATGTTACATAAAATGTAATACAATCCATTTCATTGAAAAAATTATATATTTCTTTTAGAAATAGGATTTTTCAGTGTTTTCTTTACATTTCCATGTTTTGATTGAAAATTAAGGAAAAAGAAAGAAATATATTAACTTTTATTGCAATTATTTTTTCCTTAAAATTGCAGAAATTATCCTCTTTTCAGCGTTTTTAGGAGAATTAAAATCTCATCTAAGAGAGACTATCTTTTTTTTAGTTAAGAAGAAAGGAATATATGCCATTTCACGAAAAAAGTTCCTTTTCAACGAAAAAGTAGATTTTTCGATGATTTTCTGCTTATTTCACTTTTTTTCATAAAAAATAAACAAAAACCAATGATTATTGCTAAAATATACTTTTTCTCACAAAATTCATAAACTTGTTTTTCAACGTTTTTAGGAGTATTAACGGCATTTTACCCAAAACCCCCTTCTACAAGTATAATATATGCAATTTGTATAAAGACAAAATTTCTGCCCAAAAAGTTACTTTTTCAATATTTTTATTTTATTTTTATTTGTTGGTGGAAGAAAACCAAAAAATACATTTTTTTTTGCGACAGTATTTCTTTTCCCTAAAACTGCACAAACTACCCATTTTTATGTTTTTATCCTTATTTTACAATAATATATTTTTTCTCTAAAACTGCGTAAATGACCCTTTTTTCAATGTTTTTCAGAGATTTAGAAAAAATTATATTTTTACATCCAAAAGTGAGTTTTTCAGTAATTTTCTTTTAATTTTCATGTTTTGATTAAAAACAAGACCAATACACTATATATTTTTTTCTCTTTAAAGTTACATAATCTACCCTATTTAAACATTATTATCGGTTTTAACAACATTTTGAAGAAAATCCCTTTTTCATGTTACGTAAAATGTAATACAAGCCATTTCAATGAAAAAAAATATATATTTCTTTTATAGAAAAGGATTTTTCTCTGTTTTTTTCTTTACATTTCCATGTTTTGATTGAAAATGAAGGAAAAAGCAAGAAAAATATTAACTTTTTATTGCAATTCATTTTTTTCTCAAAATTACATAAATTTTTCCCTTTTTAGCGTTTTTTGGTAGACTAACATCTCATCTAAGAAAGACCTGCTTTTTTTACTTAAGAAGAAAGGAATATATGCCATTACACGAAAAAAGTTCCTTTTCACCGAAAAAGATTTTTCGATGATTTTCTGCTTATTTCATTGTTTTCATAAAAAATAAACAAAAAACACTGAACTTTGCGACAATATAGTTTTTTCTCAAAATTTTTATAAATGACATGTTTTTCAACGTTTTTAGGAGTATTAACGGCATTTTACACAAAACCCCGTTTTATAAGTATAACATATGCAATTTGTATAAAGACAAAAAATCTGCCTAAAAAGTGACTTTTTCAATGTTTTTATCTTATTTTCATTTCTTAGTTGAAGAAAACCACAAAATACATTCTTTTTTCCAAATATATTTTTTTTTCTCTAAAATTGCACAAACTACCCATTTTTATGTTTTTATCCTTATTTTACGATAATATTTTTTTTCTCTAAAACTTCACAAATGAGCTTTTTTTCAATGTTTTTTTCAGAGATTTAGAAAAAAAGTATGTTTTTACATCCAAAAGTGTGTTTTTGAGTATTTTTCTTTAAATTTTCATGTTTTAATTAAAACAAAACCAACACATTCTATATTTTTTTCTCTTTAAAGTTGCAATAAACTACCATATTCAAACCTTTTTATTGGTTCTAACAACATTTTGAAGAAAATACCTTTTTCATGTTATATGAAATGTAATATTAGCAAGAAATATATTAACTTTATATTGCAATTCAATTTTTTTTCTCTCAAAATATAAAAAATTCTCCTCTTTTCAGCGATTTTAGGAGAATTAACATCTCATCAAAGAAAGACCATATTTTTTTAGTTAAGAAGAAAGGAATATATGCCATTACACGAAAAAAGTTCCTTTTCACCGAAAAAGTCATTTTTTCGATGATTTACTGCTTATTGCATTGTTTTCATAAAAAATAAACCAAAAGCAATGAGTATTGCGACAATATATTCCCTTTTACAAGTATAATATATGCAATTTGTATAAAGACAAAATTTCTCCCTAAAAAGTGACTTTTCAATGTTTTTATCTTATTTTCATTTCTTGGTTGATGAAAACAACAAAATACATTCTTTTTTCCAACCATATATTTTTTCTCTAAATTTGCACAAACTACCCATTTTTATGTTTTTATCCTTATTTTACGATAATATTTTCTTTCTCTAAAACTTCACAAATGAGCTTTTTTTCAATGTTTTTCAGAGATTTAGAAAAAAAGTATGTTTTTACATCCAAAAGTGAGTTTTTCAGTATTTTTCTTTAAATTTTCATGTTTTAATTAAAACAAGACCAACACATTCTGTATTTTTTTCTCCTTAAAGTTGCAATAAAATACCCTATTTAAACATTTTTATTGGTTTTAACACCATTTTGAAGAAAATACCTTTTTCATGTTACATGAAATGAAATACAAGCCATTTCATTGAAAAAAATATATATATTTTTTAGAAAAGGATTTATCACTGTTTTTTCTTTATATTTCCATGTTTTGATTGAAAATGAAGGAAAAAACAAGAAATATGTTAACTTTTTATTGCAATTCATTTTTTTTCTCTAGAAATTGCAAAAATTATCCTTTTTTCAGCGTTTTTAGGAGAAATAATATCTCATCTAGGAAATACCATCTTTTTTTTTGTTACGAAGAAAGGAATATAAGCCATTTCACCAAAAAAAGTTTTTTTTCACCGCGTAAGATTTGTCGGTTACATTCTGCTTATATAATTGTTTTCATGAAAAATAAACTGAAAACAATGAACATTGCGACAATATACTTTTTTTCTCAAAAATATCATAAATCACGTGTTTTCAACGTTTTTAAGAGTATTAATGGCATTTTACACAAAACCCCTTTTTACAAGTATAATATATCCAATTTGTATAAAGACAAAATTTCTGCCTAAAAAGTGACTTTTCAATGTTTTTATCTTTTTTTCATTTGTTGGTGGAAGAAAATAAAAAAAAAAAAAACATTTTTTTTGCGACAATATTTCTTTTCTTTAAAATTGCACAAACTACCCATTTTTATGTTTTTATCCTTAAATTACGATAATGTATATTCTTTTTCTAAAACTACATAAATGACCCTTCTTTCAATGTTTTTCATAGATTTAGAAAAAAAGTATGTTTTTACATCTAAAAGTGAGTTTTTCAGTCATTTTTTTTAAATTTTCATGTTTTAATTAAAAACAAGACCAACACATTCTATATTTTTTTCCCTCTAAAGTTGCTTGAACTACCTTATTTAAACCTTTTTATTGGTTCTAACAACATTTTGAAAAAATTCCCTTTTTCATGTTACATAAAATGTAATACAAGCCATTTCAATGAAAAAAAAATATATTTCTTTTAGAAAAAGGATTTCTCAGTGTTTTTTCTTTACATTTCCATGTTTTGATTAAATTGAAGGAAAATGCAAGAAATATATTAACTTTTTATTACAATTCACTTTTTTTTTTCTCTCAAAATTGCACAAATTATCCTCTTTTCAGCGTTTCTAGGAGAATTAACATCTCATCTAAGAAAGACCATATTTTTTTATTTAAGAAGAAAGGAATATATGCCATTACACAAAAATACTTCCTTTTCACTGAAAAAGTAGATTTTTCGATGATTTACTGCTTATTTCTTTGTTTTCATAAAAAAAACGAGTAATGCGAAAATATACTTTTTTCTCAAAAATTTCATAAATGACATGTTTTTCAACGTTTTTAGGAGTATTAATGGCATTTTACACAAAACCCCCTTTTACAATTATAATATTATCATTTTGTGGAAAGAAAAAATTTCTCCCTAAAAAATGACTATTTCAATGTTTTTATCTTCTTTTCATTTGTTGGTAGAAGAAAATAAAAAAATACATTCTTTTTTGGGACAATATATTTTTTTTTCTAAAATTGCACAAACTACCTATTTTTATGTTACTTAACCTTATTTTACGATAATATATTTTTTCTCTAAAACTGCATAAATGACCCTTTTTTGAATCTTTTAAGGAGATTTAGAAGAAAAGTATGTTTTTACATCCAAAAGTGAGTTTTTCAGTCATTTTCTTTTAATTTTCATGATTTAAATAAAAACAAGACAAATAAACTACATATTTTTTTCTCTTTAAAGTTACATAAACTACCCTATTTAAACCCTATTATTGGTTTTAACAGCATTTTGAAGAAAGGTCCTTTTTTCATGTTACATAAAATGTAATACAAGCCATTTCAAGGAAAAAATATATATATTTCTTTTAGAAAAAGGATTTTTCCGTGTTTTTTCTTTACATATCCATGTTATGATTGAAAATGAAGGAAAAAGCAAGAAATATATTAACTTTTTATTGCAATTCATTTTTTTTCTCACAAAATTGCATAAATTATCCCTTTTTTCAGCATTTTTATATGAAATAATATCTTATCTAAGAAAAACCGTCTTTTTTTTTAGTTAAAAAGAAAGGAATATATGCCATTTCACGAAAAAAGTTCCTTTTCTCCGGAAAAGTAGATTTTTTGATGACTTTCTGCTTATTTAATTTTTGTCATGACAAATAAACTCCAAAAAAATGAATATTGCTACAATATACTTTTTTCGAGAAAATTTCATAAATGACTTGTTTTTCAACGTTTTTAAGAGTATTAATGTTGTTTTACACAAAACCCCCTTTTACAAGTATAATGTATGCAATTTGTATAAAGGCAAAATTTCTGCCTAAAAAGTGACTTTTTCAATGTTTTTATCTCTTTTTCATTTGTTGGTGGAAGAAATAAAAAAAATACATTCTTTTTTTTTCTTTTCTCTAAAATTGCAGAAACTACCCATTTTTATGTTTTTATCCTTATTTTACGATTATATATTTTTTCTCTAAAACTGCTTAAATGACTCTTTTTTCAATGTTTTAAGGAGATTTAGGAAGAAAAGTATGTTTTTACATCCAAAAATGGGTTTTTCAGTAATTTTCTTTTAATTTTCATGTTTTAATTAAAAACAAGACCAACACACTATATATTTATTTCTCTTTAAAGTTACATAAACTACACTATTTAAACCTTATTATCGGTTTTATCAACATTTTGAAAAAAAAGTCCTTTTTTCATGTTATATAAAATGTAATACAAGCCATTTCAATGAAAAAATTAAATATTTCTTTTAGAAAAAGGATTTTTCAGTGTTTTTTCTTTACATTTCCATGTTTTGATTGAGAATTAAGGAAAAAAAAAGAAATATATTAACTTTTATTGCAATTATTATTTTTTTCTCAAAATTGCAAAAATTATCCGATTTTCAGCGGGTTTAGGAGAATTTAACATCTCATCTAAGAAAAACCACCTTTTTTTTTTTAGTTAAGAAGAAAGGAATATATGCCAATTCACGAAAAAAGTTCCTTTTTCAACGAAAAAGTAGATTTTTCGATGATTTTCTGCTTATTTCACTTTTTTTCATAAAAAATAAACAAAAAACAATGAATAATGCCACAATATACTTTTTTTCAAAACTTTCATAATTGACTTGTTTTTTTAACGTTTTTAGAAGTATTAACGGCATTTTACACAAAACCCCCTTTTACAAGTATATTATATGCAATTTGTATAAAGAAAAAAATTTTGCTCAAAAAGTGCCTTTTTCAATGTTTTTATTTTATTTTCATTTGTTGGTGGAAGAAAACCAAAAAAATATATATTTTTTGCGACAATATTTCTTACCTCTAAAATTGCACAAACTACCCATTTTTATGTTTTTATCCTTATTTTACGATAATATATTTTTTCTCTAAAACTGCGTAAATGTCCCTTTTTTCAATGCTTTTCGGAGATATAGAAAAAAGTATGTTTTTACATCCAAAAGTGAGTTTTTCAGTCATTTTCATTTAATTCTCATGTTTTAATTAAAAACAAGACCAATACACTATATATTTTTTTCTCTTTAAAGTTACATAATCTACTCTATTTAATCCTTTTTACCGGTTTTAACAACATTTTGAATAAAATTCCTTTTTCATGTTACATAAAATGTAATACAAGCCATTTCAATGAAAAAAAAAAAAAATTTCTTTTATAAAAAAAGGATTTTTCACTGTTTTTTTCTTTACATTTCCATGTTTTGATTGAAAATGAAGGGAAAAGCAAGAAAAATATCAACTTTTCACTTCAATTCATTTTTTTCTCGAAATTGCATAAATTTACCTCTTTTTAGTGTTTATATATTGTCGCAATATTAATTGTTTTTTGTTTATTTTTTATGAAAACAATGAAATAAACTGAAAATCATCAAAAAATCTTGTTTTCCGGTGTAAAAAATCTTTTTTCGTGAAATGGCATATATTCCTTTCTATTTAACTAAAAAAAAATGGTCTTTTTTAGATGAGATGTTTTTTTTCTAAATCTCTGAAAAACATGGAAAAAAGGGTCATTTATTCAGTTTTGGAGCAAAAAATAAATTATCGTAAAATAAGAATTAAAACATAAAAATGGAAAGTTTGTGGAATTTTAGAGAAAAAAAATATTATCCCCAAAAAGAATGTATTTTTTGGTTTTCTTCCACCAACAAATGAAAATAAGATAAAAACATTGAAAAAGTCCCTTTTTAGGCAGAAATTTTGTCTCTCTACAAATTGGTAATATATTATTGTAAAAGGGGATTTGTGTTATATGTCGTTAATACTCCTTAAAACGTTAAAAAACACGTCATTTGTGAAATTTTTTAGAAAAATGTATATTGTCGCAATATTTATTGTTTTTTGTTAATTTTTTATTAAAACAATGAAATAAGCAGAAAATCATCGAAAGATCTACTTTTTCGGTGATAAGGAACTTTTTTCGTGTAATGGCTTATATTTTTTCTTATTAACTTATAAAAGATGGTCTTTATTAGATGAGATGTTAATTTTCCTAAAAACGCTGAAAAGAGGATAATTGATGCAATTTTGGGAGAAAAAAAAGAATTGCAGTAAAAAGTTTATATATTTCTTGCTTTTTTCTTCATTTTCAATCAAAACATGGAAATGTAGAAAAAGACACTGAAAAAACCTTCTTGTAAAAGATTTTTTTTTTTTCATTGAAATGGCTTGTATGTAACGTGAAAAAGGGATTTTTTTTCAAAATGTTGTTAAAACCATTAAAAAGATTTAAATAGGGTAGTTTATGTAACTTTAAAGAGAAAAAATATATAGTGTATTGGTCTTGTTTTTAATTAAAATATGAAAATTAAAAGAAATTTACTGAAGAACTCACTTTTATATGTAAAAACATACTTTTTTTTCTAAATCTCTAAAAAAACATTAAAAAAGGGCCATTTATGCATTTTAGAGAAAAAAATATATTATCATAAAACAAGGGTAAAAACACAAAATTGGGTAGTTTGTGCAATTTTAGAGAAAAGAAAAATTGTCGCAAAAAGGAATGTATTTTTTGGTTTTCTTCCACCAACAAATGAAAATAAGATAAAAACATTGAAAAGTCACTTTTTGGCAGAAATTTTGTTTTTATACAAATTTCATATATTATATTAGTAAAAGAGGGTTTTGAGTAAAATGCCGTTAATACTCCTAAAAACGTTAAAAACACGTCATTTATGAAACTTTTCAGAAAAAAAGCATATTGTCGCAAAATTCATTGTTTTTTTTTATGAAAACAATGAAATAAGCAGAAAATCATTGATAAATCTAATTTTTCGGTAAAAAGGAATTTTTTTTGCGTAATGGCATATATTCCTTTCTTCTTAACTAAAAAAAGATGGTCTTTCTTAGATTAGATGTTAGTTCTCCTAAAAGCGATGAAAAGTGGATAATTTATGCAATTTTGAGAGAAAAAAATGAATTGCAATAAAAAATTAATGTATTTCTTGCTTTTTCCTTCATTTTCAATAAAAACTTGGAAATGTAAAGAAAAAAAAATGAAAAGTCCTTTTTCTAAAAGTAATATTTAATTTTTTTCATGGAAATAATTTGTTTTACATTTTGTGTAACATGAAAAAGGGATTTTCTTCAAAATGTATTTAAAACCGATAAGAAGGTTTAAATAGGGTAGTTTAAGTAACTTTAAAAAGAATAAAATATATAGTGTATATAGTTATATATAGTTATATAGTCTTGTTTTAAATTAAACCCTGAAAATTAAAAGAAAGTTACTGAAAAACTCACTTTTGGATGTAAAAACATACTTTTTTTTCTAAATCTCTGTAATACATAGAAAAAAGGGTCATTTATGCAGTTTTAGAGAAAAAATATATTATCGTAAAATAAGGATAAAAACATATAAATGGGAAGTTTGAGCAGTTTTAGAGAAAAGAAATATTGTCGCAAAAAAGAATGTATTTTTTGGTTTTCTTCCACCAACACATGAAAATAAGATAAAAAACATTGAAAAAGTCCCTTTTTAGGCAGAAATTTTGTTTCTATACAAATTGCTAATATTATACTTGTATAAGGTTTTGTGTAAAGTGCCGTTAATACTCCTAAAAGCGTTGAAAAACACGTGATTTATTAAATTTTTTAGAAAAAAGTATATTGTCGCAATATTCATTGTTTTTTGTTTATTTTTTATGAAAACAATGAAATAAGCAGAAAATCATCGAAAAATTTACTTTTTCGGTGAAAAGGAACTTTTCTAGTGAAATGGCATATATTCCTTTCTTCTTAACTAAAAAAAGAAAATAGTTTTTCTTAGATGAGATGTTGATTCTCCTAAAAATGCTGAAAAGGGGATAATTTATGCAATTTTGAGAGAAAAAAAACGAATTGCAATAAAAAGTTAACATGTTTCATTTTGAATCAAAACATGGAAATGTAAAGAAAAAACACATCAAAAGTCGTTTTTCTTAAAGAAATATATATATTTTTTCATTGAAATGGCTTGTATTACATTTTATGTAACAAGAAAAAGAGATTTTCTTCAAAATGTTGTTAAAAACAACAATAAGATTTAAATTGGGCAGTTTATGTAACTTTAAGGAGATAAAAAAATATATACAGTGTTTTGGTGTTGTTTTAATTAAAACATGAAAATAAAAGAAAATTACTGAAAAACTCACTTTTGGATGTAAAAACAAACTTTTTTCTAAATCTCTGAAAAACATTGAAAAAACGGTCATTTATGCAGTTTTGGAGTAAAAAATAAATTATCGTAAAATAAGGATTGAAACATAAAAGTGGATAGTTTGTGGAATTTTAGAGAAAAGAAAAATATTGTCGCAAAAAAGAATGTATTTTTTGTTTTTTTTGCCACCAACAAATGAAAATAACATAAAAACATTGAAAAAGTCACTTTTTAGGCAGAAATTTTGTCTCTATACAAATTGCTAATATATTCTTGTAGGAGGGGGTTGTGTGTTAAATGTCGTTAATACTCCTTAAAACGTTAAAAAACACATCATTTATGAAATTTTTTGAGAAAAAAGTATATTGTCGCAATATTCATTGTTTTTTGTTCATTTTTTATTAAAACAATGAAATAAGCAAAAAACCATCCAAAGATCTACTTTTTCGGTAAAAATGAATTTTTTTCGTGTAATGGCTTTTATACCTTTCTTCTTAACTTATAAAAGATGGTCTTTCTTAGATGAGATGTTAATTCTCCTAAAAACACTGAAAAGGGAATAATTTATTCAATTTTGAGACAAAGAAAAAGAATTGCAATAAAAAGTTAATATTTTTTGCTTTTTACTTCATTTTCAATCAAAAAATGAAAATTTACAGAAAAAAACAGTAAAAAATCTTTTTTTTTTTTTTTATAGAAATATATATTTTTTTCATTGAAATGCCTTGTATTATGTTTTATGAATCATGAAAAAGGGATTTTCTTCAAAATGTTGTTAAAACCGATAAAAAGGTTTAAATAGCGTAGTTTTTTTTAAATTTAAGGACCAAAAAAATATATAGTGTATTGGTCTTGTTTTTAATTAAAATATGAAAATTAAAACAAAAATACTGAAAAACTTACTTTTGGATGTAAAAACATACTTTGTTTTCTAAATATCTGAAAAACATTTAAAAAGGTATCATTTATGCAGTTTTAGAGAAAAAAATATTGTCGTAAAATAAGGATAAAAACATAAAAATGGGTAGTTTGTGCAATTTTAGAGAAAAGAAATATTGTCCGTAAAAAGAATGTATATTTTGGTTTTCTTCCACCAACAAATGAAAATAAGATAAAAACATTGAAAAGTCACTTTTTAGGCAGTATTTTTGTCTTTATACAAATTGCATAATATTATACTTGTAAAAGGGGGTTTTATGTAAAATGCCTATAATACTCCGAAAAACGTTGAAAAACACGTCATTTATGAAATTATTGAGAAAAAGTGAATTGTTGCAATATTCATTGTTTTTTGTTTATTTTGTTTGAAAACAATGAAATAAGCTGAAAATCATCAAAAAATCTTCTTTACCGGTGTAAAAAAAACTTTTTCGTGAACTGGCATATATTCCTTTATTTTTAACTAAAAAAAAGATGGTCTTTCTTAGATCAGATGTTAATTCTCCTAAAAACGCTGAAAAGAGGATAATTCATGCAATTTCGAGAGAATAAAAATGAATTGCAATAAAAAATAATATATTTCCTGCTACTTTCTTCATTTTCAATCAAAACATGGAAATGTAAAGAAAAAACACTGAAAACTCCTTTTTCTGAAAGAAATATCTATTATTTTCATTAAAATATCTTGTGTTACAATTCATGTAACATGAAAAAGGAATTTTCTTCAAAATGTATTTAAAACCAATAAAAAGGTTTAAATAGGGATTTTTCTGTAACTTTAAAGAGAAAAAATATATAGTGTATTGGTCTCGTTTTTAATTAAAACATGAAAATTAAAAAAAAATTACTGAAAATCTCACTTTTGGATATAAAAACATACTTTTTTTTCTAAATCTCTGAAAAACATTGAAAAAACGGTCATTTATGCAGTTTTAGAGAAAAAAATATATTATCGTAGAATGAGGATAAAAACATAACCATAGGTAGTTTGTGCAATTTTAGAGAAAAGTAATATTGTCGCAAAAAAGAATGTATTTTTTGGTTTTCTTCCACCAACAAATGATAATAAGATAAAAACATTGAAAAAGTCACTTTTCAGGCAGAAATTTTGTCTTTAAACGAATTGCATATATTATACATGTTAAAGGGGGTTTTGTGTAAAATGCCGTTAATATTCCTAAAATCGTTGAAAAACACGTCATTTATGAAATTTTTGAGAAAAAAGGATATTGTCGCAATATTCATTGTTTTTTGTTTATTTTTTGATGAAAACAATGAAATAAGCAGAAAATCATCAAAAAATCTACTTTTTCAGTAAAAATAACCTTTTTTCGCGTAATGGCATATATTCTTTTCTTCTTAAATAAAAAAAAGATGGTCTTTCTTAGATTAGATGTTAGTTCTCCTAAAAACGGTGAAAAGTGTCTAATTTATGCAATTTTGAGAGAAAAAAAATGAATTGCAATTAAATATTAATATATTTCTTGCTTTTTCCTTCACTTTCAATCAAAACATGGAAATGTAAAGAAAAAAAAAAACAGGGAAAAATCCTTTTTCTAAAAGTAATATATATTTTTTTCATGGAAATAACTTGTATTACATTTTATGTAACATGAAAAAGGGATTTTCTTGAAAATGTTTTTAAAACCGATAAAAAGGTTTAAATAGGGTAGTTTATGTAACTTTAAAGAGAAAAAAATATATAGTGTATTGGTCTTGTTTTTAATTAAAACATTAAAATTAAAAGAAAATTACTGAAAAACTCACTTTTGCATGTAAAATAAAACTTTTTTTATAAATCTCTGTAAAACATAAAAAAAGGGTCCTTTATGCAGTTTTAGAGAAAAAAAATATTATCGTAAAATAAGGATAAAAACATAAATATAGGAAGTTTGAGCATTTTTAGAGAAAAGAAAATTGTCGCAAAAAAAAATGTATTTTTAGGTTTTCTTCCACCAATAAATGAAAATAATATAAAAACATTTAAAAAGTCCCTTTTTAGGCAGAAATTTTGTCTCTCTACAAATTGCAAATATATACTTCTAAAAGGGGGTTTTGTGTTATATATCGTTAATACTCCTTAAAACGTTAAAAAAAAACACGTCATTTGAGAAATTTTTGAGAAAAAAGTATATTGTCGCAATATTGATTGTTTTTTGTTCCTTTTTTATTAAAACTATGAAATAAGCAGAAAATCATCAAAAGATCTACTTTTTCGGTGATAAGGAACTTTTTTCGTTAATATCTTATATTTTTTTCTTCTTAACTTACAAAAGATGGCCTTTCTTAGATGAGATGTTAATTCTCCTAAAAACGTTGAAAAGAGGATAATTTATGCAATTTTGAGAGAAAAAAAAAATTGCAACAAAAAGTTTATATATTTCTTGCTTTTTTCTTCATTTTCAATCAAAACATGGAAATGTAAAGAAAAGACACTGAAAAAACCTTTTCCTAAAAGAAATATATATATTTTTTTCATTGAAATGGCTTGTATTACATTTTATGTAACGTGAAAAAGGGATTTTCTTCAAAATGTTGTTAAAACTAATAAAAAGGTTTAAATAGGGTAGTTTATGTAACTTTAAAGAGAAAAAAATATATAGTGTATTGGTCTTGTTTTTAATTAAAACATGAAAATTAAAAGAAAATTACTGAAAAACTCACTTTTGGATGTTAAAACATACTTTTTTTTTTCTAAATCTCTATAAAACATAGAAAAAAAGGGTCCTTTATGCAGACTTAGAGAAAAAAAATTATCGTAAAATAAGGATAAAAACATAAAAATGTGAATTTTGAGCATTTTTAGAGAAAAGAAATATTGTCGCAAAAAAGCAAGTATTTTTTGGTTTTCTTCCATCAACAAATGAAAATAAGATAAAAACATTGAAAAAGTCCCTTTTTAGGCAGAAATTTTGTCTGTCTACAAATTGCTAATATATACTTCTAAAAGGGGCTTTTGTGTTATATGTCGTTAATACTCCTTAAAACGTTAAAAAAAACACGTCATTTGAGACATTTTTGAGAAGAAAGTATATTGTCGCAATATTCATTGTTTTTTGTTCATTTTTTATTAAAACAATGAAATAAGCAGAAAATCACCGAAAGATCTACTTTTTCGGTGAAAAGGATATTTTTTCGTGTAATGGCTTATATTTTTTTCTTCTTAACTTATAAAAGATGGTCTTTCTTAGATGAGATGTTAATTCTCCTAAAAACGCTGAAAAGAGGATAATTTATGCAATTTTTAAAGAAAAAAAAATTGCAATAATAAGTTTATATATATCTTGCTTTTTTCTTCATTTTCAATCAAAACATGGAAATGTAAAGAAAAGACACTGAAAAAAACTTTTTCTAAAAGAAATATATATATTTTTTCATTGAAATGGCTTTTATTACTTTTTATGTAACGTGAAAATGGGATTTTCTTAAAAATGTTGTTAAAACTAATAAAAAGGTTTAAATAGGGTAGTTTATGTAACTTTAAAGAGAAAAAAATATATAGTGTATTGGTCTTGTTTTTAATTAAAACATGAAAATTAAAAGAAAATTACTGAAAAACTCACTTTTGGATGTAAAAACATATTTTTTTTCTAAATCACTGTAAAAAATAGAAAAAGTGTTATTTATGCAGTTTTAGAGAAAAAAAATATTATCGTAAAATAAGGGTAAAAACATAAAAATTGGAAGTTTGAGCATTTTTAGAGGAAAGAAATATTGTCACAAAAAAGAATGTATTTTTTGGTTTTCTTCCACCAACAAATGAAAATAAGATAAAAACATTGAAAAAATCTCTTTTTAGGCAGAAATTTTCTCTCCACAAATTGCTATTATATACTTTTAAAAAAGGGTTTTGTGTTATATGTCGTTAATACTCCTTAAAACGTTAAAAAACACGTCATTTGAGAAATTTTTGAGAAAAAAGTATATTATCGCAATATTCATTGTTTTTTGTTCATTTTTTATTAAAACAATGAAATAAGCAGAAAATCATCGAAAGATCTACTTTTTGGGTGAAAAGGAACTTTTTTCGTGTAATGTCTTATATTTTTTTTTCTTAACTTATAAAAGATTCTCTTTCTTAGATGAGATGTTAATTCTCCTAAAAACGCTGAAAAGAGGATAATTTATGCAATTTTGAGAGAAAAAAAAAAGAATTGCAATAAAAAGTTTATATATTTCTTGTTTTTTTCTTCATTTTCAATCAAAACATGGAAATGTAAAGAAAAGACACTGAAAAAACCTCTTTCTAAAAGAAATATATATATTTTTTTATATTGACATGGCTTGTATTACATTTTAAGTAACGTGAAAAAGGGATTTTCTTCAAAATGTTGTTAAAACTAATAAAAAGGTTTAAATAGGGTAGTTTATGTAACTTTAAAGAGAAAAAAATATATAGTGTATTGGTCTTGTTTTTAATTAAAATATGAGAATTAAAAGAAATTTACTGAAGAACTCACTTTTGGATGTAAAAACATACTTTTTTTCTAAATCTCTGAAGAACATTAAAAAAAGGGCCATTTATGCATTTTAGAGAAAAAAAAAAATTATCGTAAAATAAGGATAAAAACTTAAAAATGGGTAGTTTTTGCAATTTTAGAGAAAAGAAATATTGTCGCAAAAAAAAAAAATGTATTTGTTTGGTTTTCTTCCACCAACACATGAAAATAAGATCAAAACATTGAAAAAGTCCCTTTTTTTGGCAGAAATTTTGTTTTTATACAAATTGCTAATATTAACCTTGTACAAGAGGATTTTGTGTAAAATGCCGTTAATACTCCTAAAAACCTTGAAAAACACGTCATTTATTAAATTTTTGAGAAAAAAGTATATTGTCGCAATATTCATTGTTTTTTGTTTATTTTTTTTATAAAAACAATGAAATAAGCAGAAAATCATCGAAAAATTTACTTTTTCGTGAAAAGGAACTTTTCTCGTGAAATGGCATATATTCCTTTCTTCTTAACAAAAAAAATGATTTTTCTTAGATGAGATGTTAATTCTCCTAAAAACGCTGAAAAAGGGATAATTTATGGAATTTTGAGAGAAAAAAATGAATTGCAATAAAATGTGAATATGTTTCATTTTGAATCAAAACATGAAAATATAAAGAAAAAACACTAAAAAATCGTTTTTCTAAAAGAAATATATATTTTTTTCATTGAAATGGCTTGTATTACATTTTATGTAACATGAAAGAGAGATTTTCTACAAAATAATGTTAAAAATAACAAAAAGATTTAAATTGGGCAGTTTATGTAACTTTAAAGAGGAAAAAACATATATATAGTGTTTTGGTCTTGTTTTTAATTAAAATATGAAAATAAAAGAAAATTACTAAAAACTCATTTTTGGATGTAAAAACAAACTTTTTTTCTAAATCTCTGAAAAACATTGAAAAAAGGGTCTTTTATGCAGTTTTGCAGTAAAAAATAAATTATCGTAAAATAAGGATTAAAACATAAAAATGGATAGTTTGTGGAATTTTAGAGAAAAGTAATATTGTCGCAAAAAGGAATGCATTTTTTGTTTTTTTGCCACCACCAAATGAAAATAACATAAAAACATTGAAAAGGTCACTTTTTAGGCAGATATTTTGTCTCTATACAAATTGCTAATATATACTTTTAATAGGGGAGGGGGTTTGTGTTAAATGTCGTTAATACTCTTTAAAACATTAAAAAACACATCATTTATGAATTTTTGAGAAAAAAGTATATTGTCGCAATATTCATTGTTTTTTGTTCATTTTTTAATAAAACAATAAAATAAGCAGAAAATCATATAAATATCTACTTTTTCGGTGAAAATGAACTTTTTTCGTGTAATGGCTTTTATACCTTTCTTTTTAACTTATAAAAGATGGTCTTTTCTAGATGAGATGTTATTTCTCCTAAAAATACTGAAAAGGGGATAATTTATTCAATTTTGAGACAAAGAAAAGTAATTGCAATAAAAAATTAATATTTTTTGCTTTTTCCTTCATTTTCAATCAAAACATGAAAATGTAAAGAAAAAAAAAACAGTAAATAATCCTTTTTCTAACATGAAAAATGGATTTTCTTCAAAATGTTGTTAAAACCGATAAATAGGTTTGAATAGGGTATTTTTTTTTAACTTTAAAGACCAAAAAAATATATAATGTATTGGTCTTGTTTTTAATTAAAATATGAAAATTAAAACAAAAATACTGAAGAACTTACTTTTGGATGTAAAAACATACTTTTCTTCTAAATCTCAGAAAAACATTTAAAAAGGTATCATTTATGTAGTTTTAGAGAAAAAAATATTATCGTAAAATAAGCATAAAAACATAAAAATGGGTAGTTTGTGCAATTTTAGAAAAAAGAAATATTGTCGGTACAAAGAATGTATATTTTGGTTTTCTTCCACCAACAAATGAAAATAAGATAAAAACATTGAAAAGTCACTTTTTAGGCAGTATTTTTGTCTTTATACAAATTTCATATATTATACTTGTAAAAGGGGGGTTTTATGTAAAATGCCGATAATACTCCGAAAAACGTTGAAAACCACGTCATTTATGAAATTGTTGAGAAAAAGTAAATTGTTGCAATATTCATTGTTTTTTTTTTTTATTTTGTATGAAAACAATGAAATAAGCTATAAATCATCAAAAAATCTTCTTTTCCGGTGTAAAAAATTTTTTTTCGTGAAATGGCATATATTCCTTTCTTTTTAACTAAAAAAAAAGATGATCTTTCTTAGATGAGATGTTAATTCTCCTAAAAACGCTGAAAAGAGGATAATTTATGCAATTTTGAGAGAAAAAAATGAATTGCAATAAAAAATAATATATTTCTTGCTACTTTCTTCATATTCAATCAAAACATGGAAATGTAAAGAAAAAACACTGAAAACTTTTTTTTCTGAATGAAATATATATTATTTTCATTAAAATATCGTGTATTACAATTCATGTAACATGAAAAAGGGATTTTCTTCCAAATGTATTTAAAACCAATAAAAAGGTTTAAATAGGGTTTTCTCTGTAACTTTAAAGAGAAAAAATATATAGTGTACTGGTCTCGTTTTTAATTAAAACATGAAAATTAAAAGAAAATTACTGAAAATCTCACTTTTGGATGTAAAAACATACTTTTTTCTAAATCTCTGACAAACATTGAAAAAACTGTCATTTATGCAGATTTAGAGAAAAAAGATATAATATCGTAAAATAAGGATAAAAACATAAAAATTGATAGTTTGTGCAATTTTAGAAAAAAAGTAATATTGTCGCAAAAGAGAATGTATTTTTTGGTTTTCTTCCACCAACAAATGATAATAAGATAAAAACATTGAAAAAGTCTTTTTTCAGGCAGAAATTTTTTTTCAGGCAGAAAAATTATTTCTTTACATTTCCATGTTTTGATTCAAAATGGAAAAAAAAAAAAAAGAATCATGTTAATTTTTTATCTGAATTCATTATTATTCTCTCAAAATTTTATGAATTATCCCATATTCAGCGTTTTTAGAAGAATTAACATCTCATCTAAGAAAGACTATCTTTTTTTAGTTAAGAAGAAAGGAATATATGCCATTTCACGAAAAAAAGTTGCTTTTCACCGAAAAAGTAGATTTTTCGATGATTTATTGCTCATTTCATTGTTTTCATACAAAATAAACAAAAAATAATGAATACTGCGACAATATACTTTTTTCTCAAAAATTTCATAAATGACGTGTTTTTCAACGTTTTTAGCAGTATTAAAAGGCATTTTACACAAAACCCTATTTTACAAGTGTAATATATGCAATTTGTATAAAGACAAAATTTCTGCCTACAAAGTGACTTTTTCAATGTTTTTATCTTTATTTCATTTGTTGGTGGAAGAAAACAAAAAAAATACATAATTTTTTGCAACAATATTTCTTTTCTCTAAAATTGCACAAACTACCCATTTTTATGTTTTTATCCTTATTTTACGATAATAAATTTTTTTCTTTGAAACTGCATAAATGACCCTTTTTTCAATGTTTTTCATAGATTTAGAAAAAAAGTAAAATTTTACATCCAAAAGTAAGTTTTTCATTAATTTTCTTTTAATTTTCATGTTTTAATTAAAAACAAGACCAATACACTATATATATTTTCTCCTTAAAGTTATATAAACTACTCTATTGAAACCTTTTTATTGGTTTTAACAACATTTTGAAGGAAATCCCTTTTCCATGTTACATAAAATGTAATGCAAGCCATTTCAATGAAAAATATATATATTTCATTTGCGAAAAAGGATTTTTCAGTGTGTTTTCTTTATTATTTCTATGTTTTGATTGAAAATTAAGGAAAAAGCAAGAAATATATTAACTTTTTATTGCAATTCATTTTTTTTTCAAAATTGCATAAATTATCCCCTTTTCTGCGGTTTTAGGAGAATTAAAATCTCATCTAACAGAGACCATCTTTCTGTAGTTAAGAAGAAAGGAATATATAAAATTTCACGAAAAAAGTTGCTTTTCACCGAAAAGGTAGATTTTTCGAGGATTTTTTTGCTTATTTCATAAAAATTAAACAAAAAAATGAATATTGCGACCATATAACTTTTTCTCAAAAATTTTATAAATGACGTGTTTTTCAACGTTTTTAGGAGTATTAACGGCATTTTATACAAAATCCCCTTTTACAAGTATAATATATGCAATTTGTATAAGAATACAATTTCTGCTTGAAAGTTAATGTTTTTAATGTTTTTATCTTATTTTCATTTGTTGGTGTAAGAAAACCAAAAAGTACATTTTTTTTCCACCAATATTTCTTTTCTCTAATATTGCACAAACTACCCATTTTTATGTTATTATCCTTATTTTAAGATAATATATTTTTTTTCCCTAAAACTACATAAATGACTCCTTTTTCAATGTTTGTCTGAGATTTAGATAAAAAAGTGTGCTTTTACATCCATAAGTTTGTTTTTCTGTAATTTTCTTTTAATTTTCATTTTTTAATTAAAAACAAGACCAATACACTATATATTTTTTTTCTCTTTCAAGTTACATAAACTACCCTATTTAAACCTTTTTATTGGTTTTAACAATATTTTGAAGAAAATATTTTTTCTTGTTACATAAATGTAATACAAGCTATTTCAGTGATAAAAATACATATTTCTTTTAGAAAAAAGATTTTTCAGTGTTTTTTTTTTTACATTTCCATGTTTTGATTCAAAATGAAGGAAAAAGCAAGAAACATGTTAACTTTTTATTCCAATTCATTTTTCTTCCCTCAAAATTGCATAAATTATCCTCTTTTCAGCGTTTTTAGGAGAAGTAACATCTCATCCAAGAAAGACCATCTTTTTTTAGTTAAGAAGAAAGGAATATATGCCATTTCACGAAAAAAGTTTGTTTTCACCGAAAAAATAGATTTTTCGATGATTTTCTGCTTATTTCATTGTTTTCATAAAAAAACAAACAAAAAACAATGAATATTGCGACAATATACTTTTTTCTCAAAAATTTCATAAATGATGTGTTTATTCAACGTTTTTAGGAGTATTAACGATTTTACACAAAACTCCTTTTACAAGTATATTAGCAATTTGTAAAAAGACAAGATTTCTGCCTAAAAAGTGACTTTTTCAATGTTTTTATCTTTTTTTTTTCATTTGTAAGTGGAAGAAAACCAAAAAATACATTTTTTTGCGACTATTTTTTTTCTCTAAAATTGCACAAACTACCCATTTTTACGTTTTTATCATTATTTTACGAGAATATATTTTTTTCTCTTAAACTGCATAAATGAACTTTTTTTCAATGTTTTTTCAGAGATTTAGAAAAAAACTATGGTTTTACATCCAAAAGTGGGTTTTTATGTAATTTACTTTTAATTTTAATTTTTTAATTAGAAACAAGACCAATACAATATATTTTTTTCTCTTTAAAGTTACATAAACTACCCTATTTAAACCTTTTTATTGGTTTTAACAACATTTTGAATAAAATCATTTTTTTATGTTTTTTAAAATGTAGTACAATCCTTTTCAATGATAAAAATATATATTTCTTTTAGAAAAAGGATTTTTCAGTGTTTTTTTTTTTATACATTTCCGTGTTTTTATTGAAAATTAAGCAAAAAGAAAGAAGTATATCAACTTTTATTGCAATTAATTTTTTTTCTCTCAAAATTGCATAAACTATCCCCTTTTCAGCATTTTGAGGAGAATTAACATCTCATCAAAGAAAGACCATCTTTTTTAGTTAAGAAGAAAGGAATATATGCAATTTCACGAAAAAAGTTCCTTTTTACCGTAAAAGTATATTTTTCGATGACTTTCTACTTATTTCATTGTTTTCATAAAAAATAAACAAAAAACAAGGAATATTTCTACAAAATCATTTTTTCTCAAAATTTTTTAAATGAGGTGTTTTTCAACGTTTTTAGGAGTATTAACAGCATTTAACACAAACCCCCTTTTACAAGGATAATATATGCAATTTGTATAAAGACAAAATTTCTGCCTAAAAAGTGACTTTTTCAATGTTTTTATCTTATTTTCATTAGTGAGTGGAAGAAAGCCAAAAAAAAAAACATTTTTTTTTGCGACAATATTTCTTTTCTCTAAAATTGCACAAACTACCTAGTTTTTTATCCTTAATTTACGATAATATATTTTTTTTTCTCTAAAACTGCTTAAATGACCGCTTTTTCAATTTTTTTTCAGAGATTTAGAAAAAAGTATATTTTTACATCCAAAAGTGAATTTCTCAGTTTATTTCTTTTAATTTTTGTTTTAATTAAAAACAAGACCAATACAATATATATTTTGTTCTCTTTAAAGTTACTTAAACTACCCAATTTAAACCTTTTTATCGGTTTTAACAACATTTTGAAAAAAAAAACCCTTTATCATATTACATTAAATGTAATACAAGCCATTTGAATGAAAAAAATATATATTCCTTTCAGAAAAGGATTTTTCACAGTTTTTTCTTTACATTTCCATGCTTTGATTGAAAATGAAGGAAAAAGCAAGAAATATAATAATTTTTATTGGAATTAATTTTTTTTCTTTCAAAATTGCATAAATAGTCCATTTTTTGAGCGTTTTTAGGAGAATTAACATCTTATTTAAGAAAGACAATTTTTTTTAGTTAAGAAGAAAGAAATATATGCCATTGCACGAAAAAAAGTTCCTTTTCACCGTAAGAGTAGATTTTTCAATGATTTTCTGCTCATTTCATTGTTTTCAAGAAAAATATAAAAAAACACTGAATATTGCAAAAATATACTTTTTTCTCAAAAATTTCCTATATGACGTGTTTTTAAACGTTTTTAGGAGCATTAATTGCATTTTACAAAAAAACCCTCTTTTACAAGTTTAATTTAAGAAATTTGTATAAAAACAAAATTTCCGCCTAAAAAGTGACTTTTTCAATGTTTTTGTCTTATTTTCATTTGTTGGTGAAAGAAAACCCCCCAAAAATATTATTTTTTGCGACAATATTTCTTTTCTCTAAAATTGCAAAAACTACCCATTTTTATGTTTTCATCCTTATTTTACGATTATATTTTTTTTCTCTAAAACTGGATAAATAATCCTTTTTTCAATGTTTTTCAGAGATTTTGAAAAAACGTATATTTTTATATCCAAAAGAGTTTTTGAGAATTTTTTTTTGTTTTCATGTTTTAATTAAAAACAAGACCAATACACTATATATTTTTCTCTTTAAAGTTATATAAACTACCCTATTTAAATATTTTTATCAGTTTAAAAACATTTTGAAGAAAATCCTTTTTTCATGTTACATAAACTGTAACACATGCCATTTCAATAAAAATATATATATATTTCTTTTAGAAAAAAGCAATTTTCAGTGTTTTTTCTTTACATTTCCAGGTTTTGATTGAAAATGTAGGAAAAAGCAAGAAATATATTAACTTTTTAATGGAATTCTTTTTTTTTCTCTAAAAATTGTACAAATCATCCTTTTTTGGTTTATTTTAGGAGAATTAACATCTCATCAAAGAAAGACCATCTTTATTTAGTTAAGAAGAACGGAATATATGACATTTCACGAAAAAGGTTACTTTTCCACGGAAAAGTAGATTTTTCGATGATTTTCTGCTTATTTCATTGTTTTCATAAAAAAATAAAAAAAAACAATGAATATTGCAACAATATACTTTTTTCTCAAAAATTTCATATATGACGTATTTTTCAACGTTTTTAGGAGTATTAACGGTATTTTACACAAAACCCCATTTTACAAGTATAATATATGCAATTTGTATAAAGACAAAATTTCTGCCTAAAAAGCTACTTTTTCAATGTTTTTATCTTATGTTCATTTGTTGGTGGAAGAACACCAAAAAATACAATATTTTTTGTGACAATATTTCTTTTCTCTAAAATTGGACAAACTACCCATTTATATTTTTTTTATCCTTATTTTACGATAATATATTTTTTTCTCTAAAACTGCCTAAATGACCCTTTTTTCAATGTTTTTCAGAGATTTAGAAAAAAGTATGGTTTTACATCCAAAAATGAGTTTTTCAGTAATTTCCTTTTAATTTTCATGTTTTAATTAAAAACACGACCAATACACTATATATTTTTTTCTCTTTAAAGTTACATTAACTACCCTATTTAAACCTTTTTATTCTTTTTAACAATAGTTTTAAGAAAATCTTTTTTTTATGTTACATAAAATGTAATATAAACTTTGTCAATGATAAAAATATATATTTCTTTAAAAAAATAATTTTTCAGTTTTTTTTTCTTTACATATCCATGTTTTGATTGAAAATTAAGTAAAAATCAAGAATCATATTGAATTTTATCGAAATTCATTTTTTTTCTCTCAAAAATGCATAAATTATCCCTTTTTCAGCGTTTTTAGGAGAACTAACATCTCATCGAAGAAAGACCATCTTTTTTTTGTTAAGATGAAAGGAATAGATGCCATTTCACGAAAAAAGTTCCTTTTCACCGAAAAAGTAGATTTTCCGATGATTTTCTGATTTTTTCATTGTTTTCATAAAAAAATATACAAAAAACAATGAATATTGCGACAAAATAATTTTTCCTCTAAAATTTAATAAATGACGTGTTTTTCAACGTTTTTAGGAGTATTAACGGTATTGAACACAAACCCCCTTTTACAAGTATAATATATGCAATTTGTATAAAGACCAAATTTCTGCCTAAAAAGTGAGTTTTCAATTTTTTTATCTGATTTTCATTTGTAGGTGGAAGAAAACAAAAAAATAAATTCTTTTTGCTTAAATATTTCTTTTCTTTAAAATTGCACAAACTACCCATTTTTATGTTTTTATCCTTATTTAACGATAATATATTTTTTTTCTCTGAAACTGTATATATGATCCCTTTTTCAAAATTTTCAGTGATTTAGAAAAAAGTATGGTTTTACATCCAAAAGTGAGTTTCTCAGTAATTTTCTTTTAATTTTCATGTTTGAATTAAAACAAAACCAATACACTATATATTTTTTCTCTTTAAATTTACATAAAATACTCTATTTAAACTTTTTAATGGTTTTAACAACATTTTGAAGAAAATCCCTTTTTCATGTTAAATAAAATGTAATACAAGCCATTTCAATGAAGAAAAATATATATTTATTTTAGAAAAATGATTTTTCAGCGTTTTTTCTTTACATTTCAATGTTTTGATTGAAAATGAAGGAAAAAGCAAGAAATATATTATATTTTTTTGCGATTAATTTTTTTCTCTCAAAATTGCATAAATTATCCCATTTTCAGCGTTTTTATGATGATTAAAGTCTCATCTAACAAAGACCATCTTTTTTTTAGTTAAGAAGAAAGGAATAAATGCCAATTCACTAAAAAGTTCCTTTTCACCGGAAAAGTTGAGTTTTCGATGATTTTCTGCTTATTTCATTATTTTCATAAAAAAATAAAACAAAAACAATGAATATTGCGACAATATACATTTTTCTCAAAAATTTCATAAATGACGTGTTTTTCAACGTCTTTAGGAGCATTAACGGCATTTTACACAAAACCCCCTATTACAAGTATAAAATATGCAATTTGTATAAAGACAAAATTTCTGCCTAAAAAGTGACTCTTTCAATGTTTTTATCTTATTTTCATTTGTTCGTGGAAGAAAACAAAAAAATACATTCATTTTTTACGACAATATTTCTTTTCTCTAAAGTTGCACAAACTACCCATTTTTATGTTTTAATCCTTATTTTAAGATAATATTTTTTTTCTCTGAAACTGCATAAATGACCCTTTTTTCAATGTTTTTCAGAGATTTAGAAAAAAAGTATGTTTTTAAATCCAAAAGTGAGTTTTTCATCAATTTCCATTTAATTTTCATGTTTTAATTAAAAACAAATCAATACACTATACATTTTTTCTCTTTAAAGTTTCATAAACTACCCTTTTAATCCTTTTATCGATTTTAAAAACATTTTGAAAAAAATACCTTTATCATGTTACGTTCTTTTAGAAAAAGGATTTTTCACTGTTTTTTTCTTTACATTTCCATCTTTCGATTCAAAATTAACGAAAAAGCAAGAAATATAATTTTTTTTTTACAGTTCATTTATTTCCTCTCAAAAATTGCATAAATAATCGCTTTTTTTTGCGTTTTTACGAGATTTAACATCTCATCTAAGAAAGACCATCTTTTTTTAGTTAAGAAGAAAGAAATATATGCCATTACAGGAAAAAAGTTCATTTTAGCCGAAAGAGTAGATTTTTAGATGATTTTTTTGCTCATTTCATTGTTTCTAATGAAAAACAAACAAAAAAACAATGAATATTTCGACAATAAGCTTTTTTTTCAAAAATTTCATAAATATGGTGTTTTTCAACGTTTTTAGGAGTATTAATGGCATTTTACACAAAACCCTCTTTTACAAGTATAATATTACCAATTTGTATAAAGACAAATATTCTGCCTAAAAAGTGATTTTTTGAATATTTTTATCTTATTTTAATTTGTTAGTAAAAAAAAAACAAGAAAATACATTATTTTTTTCGACAATATTTCTTTTCTCTAAAATTGCACAAATTACCCATTTGTTTGTTTTCATCCTTATTTAACGATAATATATTTTTTTCTCTAAAACTTCATAAATGACCCTTTTTTCAATGTTTTTCAGAGGTTTAGAAAAAAAAGTATGTTTTTAAATCCAAAAGTGAGTTTTTCAGCAATTTCCATTTAATTTTCATGTTTTAATTAAAAACAAAATCAATACACTATACATTTTTTCTCTTTAAAGTTTCATAAACTACCCTTTTTAAACTTTTTATCGGTTTTAAAAACATTTTGAAAAAAATCCCTTTATCATGTTACGTTTTTTTAGAAAAAGGATTTTTCACTGTTTTTTTCTTTACATTTCCATCTTTCGATTCAAAATGAAGGAAAAAGCAAGAAATATAATATTTTTTTATACAGTTCATTTATTTCCTCTCAAAATTGCATAAATAATCGCTTTTTTAGCGTTTTTATGAGAATTAACATCTCATCTAAGAAAGACCATCTTTTTTTAGTTAAGAAGAAAGGAATATATGCCTTTACAGGAAAAAAGTTCATTTTCACCGAAAGAGTAGATTTCTAGATGATTTTTTGCTCATTTCATTGTTTTTAATGAAAAATAAACAAAAAGCAATGAATATTGCGACAATAAACTTTTTTTTCTAAAATTTCTTAAATCTCGTGTTTTTCAACGTTTTTAGGAGTATTAATGGCATTTTACACAAAACTCTCTTTTACAAGTATAATATTAGCAATTTGTATAAAGACAAAATTTCTGCCTTAAAAGTGACTTTTTCAATATTTTTATCTTATTTTGATTTGTTAGTAAAAAATTAAACAAGCAAATATATTATTTTTTGCGACAATATTTCTTTTCTCTAAAATTGCACAAACTACCCATTTTTTTTTTTTATCCTTATTTTACGGTAATATATTTTTTTATCTAAAACAGTATAATGACCATTTTTTCAATGTTTTTCAGATATTTAGAAAGGAAGTATTTTTTTACATCCAAAAGTGAGTTTTTCAGTAATTTTCTCTTAATTTTCATGTTTTAATTAAAAACAAGACCAATGCACTATATATTTTTTTCTCTTTAAAAATACATAAACTACCCTATTTAAATTTTTTAATAGGTTTTAACAACATTTTGAAAAAAAATCTCTTTTTCATGTTTAATAAAATGTATTAATAGCCAATCTCTCAAAATTGCATAAATTTTCACCTTTTCAGCGTTTTTAGGAGAATTAACATCTCATCTAAGAAAGACCATCTTTTTTTAAGAAGAAAGAAATATATGCCATTACACGAAAAAAGTTCCCTTTTACCGAAAAAGTAGATTTTTCGATGATTTTTTGCTTATTTCATAATTTTCATAAAAAAAATAAATATATACTGCGAGAATATATTTTTTCTAAAAAAAATAATAAATGACGTGTTTTTCAACGTTTTTAGGAGTATTAACGGTATTTTACACAAAACACCATTTTACAAGTGTAATATATGCATTTTGTATAAAGACAAAACTTGTGCCTAAAAAGTTACTTTGTCAATGTTTTTATCTTATTTTCATTTGTTGATGGTAGAAAACCAAAAAGTACTTTATTTTTTGCGACAATATTTCTTTTCTCTAAAATTGCAGAAACTACCCATTTTTATGTTTTTATCCTTATTTTTCGATAATATATTTTTTTTCTCTGAAACTGCATAAATGACCCTTTTTTCAATGTTTTTCAGTGATTTAGAAAAAAGTATGTTTTTACATCAAAAAGTGAGTTTTTCAGTAATTTTCTTTTAATTTTCATGTTTTAATAAAAAAACAAGACCAATACACTATATATTTTTTTCTCTTTAACGTTACATAAACTACCCTATTTAAACCTTTTTATTGGTTTCAACAACATTTTTAAGAAAGTCCCTTTTCCATGTTACATAAAATGTCATACAAGCCATTTCAATGAAAAATATATATCTTTCTCTGGGAAAAAGGATTTTTAAGTGTTTTTTCTTTACATTTCCATGTTTTGTTTGAAAATGTAGGAAAAACAAAGAAATATATTAACTTTTTATTGCATTTCACTTTTTTTTTCTCTCAAAATTGCATAAATTATCTCTTTTTCAGTGTTTTTAGGAAAATTAAAATCTCATCTAACAAAGACCATCTTTTTTAGTTAAGAAGAAAGGAATATACGCAATTTCACGAAAAAAGTTACTTTTCATCGAAAAAATAGATTTTTCGATGATTTTCTGCTTATTTCATTGTTTTCATAAAAAAATAAAGAAAAACAATAAATATTGCGAAAATATACATTTTTCTCAAAAATTTCATAAATGACGTGTTTTTCAACGTTTTTAGGAGTATTAACGGTATTTTACACAAAACCCTCTTTTACAAGTATAATATATGCAACTTGTATAAAGAAAAAATTTCGTCCTAAACAGTGAATCTTTCAATGTTTTTATCTTATTTTCATTTGTAGGTGGAAGAAAACCAAAAAATACATTCTTTTTTGCGACAATATTTCTTTTCTCTAAAATTGCACAAACTACAAATTTTTGTTTTTATCCTTATTTTACGAAAATATATATTTTTCTCTAAAACTGCATAAATAACACTTTTTTCAATGTTTTGCAGAGATTTAGAAAAAAAGTATGTTTTTATATCAAAAAGTGAGTTTTTCAGTAATTTTCTTTCAATTTTCATGTATTAATTAAAAACAAGACCAATGCACTACACATTTTTTTAAGTTACATAAACTTTAAACCTTTTTATTTCTCTTAACATCATTTTGAAGAAAATCTCTTTTTCATCTTACATAAAGTGTAATACAAGCCTTTTCAAAGAAAAATATATATTTCTTTTAGAAAAAGGATTTTTCAGTGGTTTTTTCTTTTCCTTTCCATGTTTTGATTGAAAATTAAGGAAAATGCAAGAAACATATTAACTTTTTATTGCAATTCATTTTTTTCTCTCAAAATTGCATAAATTATCCCCTTTTCAGCGTTTTTAGGAGAATTAACATCTCATCTAAGAAAGAACATCTTTTTTGTAGTTAAGAAAAAAGGAATATATAACGAAACACAATGAATATTGCAATAATATAATTTTTCTCAAAAATTTCATAAATGAGGAGTTTTTCAACGTTTTTAGGAGTATTAACGGCATTTTACACAAAAGCCCTATTTACAAGTATAATATTAGCAATTTGTATAAAGACAAGATTCCTGCTTAAAAATGACTTTTTCAATGTTTTTATCTTATATTCATTTGTAGGTGGAAAAAAATAAAAAAAATACATTTTTTTGCGATAATATTTGTTTTCTATAAAACTGCGCAAACTACCCATTTGTATTTTTTATCCTTATTTTACGATAATATATTTTTTCTCTAAAACTGCATAAATGACCCTTTTTTCAATGTTTTTAAGAGATTTAGAAAAAAGAATGTTTTTACATCCAAAAGTGATTTTTTCAGTAATTTCCTTTAATTTTCATGTGTTAATTAAAAACAAGAACAATACACTATATATTGTTTTTTCTTTAAAGTTACATAAACTCTTCTATTTAAACCTTTTTATTGGTTTTAACAACATTTAGAAGAAAATCCCTTTTTTCATGTTACATTAAATGTAATACAAGCCATTTCACTGAAAAAATATATATTTCTTTTAGAAAAAGGATTTTTCACTGTTTTTTCTTTACATTTATTTGTTTTGATTTAAAACGAAGCACAAAGCAAGAAAAATATTAACTTTTTATTGCAATTTATTTTTTTCTCTCAAAATTGCATAAATTATCCCCTTTTCATCGTTTTCAGGAGAATTAACATCTCATCTAAGAAAGACCATCTTTTTTGTAGTTAAGAAGAAAGGAATATATGCCATTTCACGAAAAATGTTCCTTTTCACCTAAAAAGTGTATTTGTCGATGATTTTCTGCTTATTTCATTGTTTTTATAAAAAATAAACAAGAAACAAAGAATATTGCGACAATACATTTTTTTCTCAAAATTTTTATAAATGACGTGTTTTTCAACGTTTTTAGGAGTATTAACGGTATTTTACACGAAACTCTCTTTTTCAAGTATTGTATATGCAATTTGTATAAAGACAAAATTTCTGCCTAAAAAGTTACTTTTTTTTATCTTATTTTCATTTGTTGGTGGAAGAAAAAAATATATTCTTTTTTGCGACAATATTTCTTTTCTCTAAAATTCCACAAACTTACAATTTTTATGTTTTTATCCATGATTTACGATAATATTTTTTTCTCTAAAACTGTATAAATGACCCTTTTTTAAAGTTTTTCAGAGATTTAGAAAAAGTATGTTTTTACATCAAAAAGCGAGTTTTTCATTAATTTTCTTTTAATTTTTATGTTTTAATTAAAAACAAGACCATTACACTGTATATTTTTTTCTCTTTAAATTTACATTTATTTTTATAAGTTTTACCAACATTTTAAGAAAATTCCTTTTTCATGTTACATAAAATAAAGAAAATATATATTTCTTTTAAAAAAGGATTTTTCAGTGTTTTTCTTAACATTTCTATGTTTTCTTTAAAAATTAAGGAAAAAGGAAGAAATATATTAACTTTTTAATGCAATTTATTTTTTTCTCTCAAAATTGCATGAATTATCCTTTTTTCAGCGTTTTTAGAAGAATTAACATCTCAACTAAGAAAGACCATCTTTTTTTACTTATAAATAAAAAAATATATGCCAATACACGAAAAAAGTTCCTTTTCACCGAAAAAGTAGATTTTTCGATGATTTTCTGCTTATTCCATTGTTTTCATAAAAAAAAAAACATTGACAATTGCGACAATATACTTTTTTCTCAAAAATTTCATAAATGACGTGTTTTTCAACGTTTTTAGGAGTATTAACGGCATTTTACACAAAACCCCCTCTTACAAGTATAGTATATGCAATTTGTATAAAGACAAAATTTCTGCCTAATAAATGTCTTGTTCAATGATTTTATCTTATTTTCATTTGTTGGTGGAAAAAAAAAAAAAATGCATTCTATTTTGCGACAATATTTCTTTTCTCTAAATTTTCACAAATAACCTTTTTTATGTTTTTACCCTTATTTTACGATAACATTTTTTTTTGACTAAAACTGCATAAATGACCCTTTTTTCAATGTTTTTCAGAGATTTAGAAAAAAAGTATGTTTTTACATCCAAAAGTGAGTTTTTCCTTATTTTTTTTAATTTTTATCTTTTAATTAAAAACAAGACCTATACACTATATATTTTTTCTCTATAATATTACAAAAACTACCTTATTTAAACCTTTTTATTGGTTTTAACAAAGTTTTGAAGAAAATCCTTTTTTCATGTTACATAAAATGTAATACAAGATATTTCATTTCAACGATGAAAATATAGATATTTCTTGAAGAAAAAGGATATTTCAGTGTTTTTTCTTTACATTTCCATGTTTTGATTGAAAATGAAGGAAAAAGCAAGAAATATATTAACTTTTTATTGCAATTCATTTATTTTTTCTCAAAATTGATTAAATTATCCTCTTTTCAGCAATTTTAGTAGAAATAACATCTCATCTAAGAAATACCATTTTTTTTTTTTAGTTAAGAAGAAAGGAATATATGCCATTTATCGAAAAAAGTTCCTTTTCACCTAAAAAGTAGATTTGTCGATGATTTTCTGCTTATTTCATTGTTTTAATAAAAAATAAACAAAAAACAATGAATATTGCGTAAATACATTTTTTTTTTTCACAAAAATTTCATAAATTACGTATTTTTCAACGTTTTTAGGAGTAATAACAGTATTTTACACAAAACACTTTTTTTCAAGTATAGTATATGCACTTTGTATGAAAACAAAATTTCTGCCTAAAAAGTTACTTTTTTCAATATTTGTATCTTATTTTCATTTGTTGGTAGAAGAAAACAAAAAAATACATTGATTTTTGCGATAATATTTCTTTTCTCTAAAATTGCATAAACTACCCATTTTTGTTTTTATTCTTATTTTACGAAAACATTTTTTTTCTCTGAAACAGCATAAATGACCCTTTTTAAAATGTTTTTCAGAGATTTAGAAAAAAACTATGTTTTCACATTCAAAAGTGAGTTTTCCAGTAATTTTTTTTTAATTATCATGTTTTAATTAAAAACAAGACCAACACTATATATTTTTTCTCTTTAAATAAACTACCCTATTTAAACCTTTTTATTGGTTTTAATAACATTTTGAAGAGAATATCTTTTTCATGTTACATATAATGTAAAACAAGCTATTTTAATGAAAAAAATATATAATTCTTTTATAATAAGAATTTTTCAGTGTTTTTTTCTTTACATTTACATGTTTTGATTGAAAATGAGAGAAAAAGCAGGAAATATATTAATTTTTTTTGCAATTCATTTTTTTCTCTCAAAATTGCAAAAATTTTCCCCTTTTCAGCGTTTTTAGGACAAGTAATATCTCATCTAAGAAAGACCAAATTTTTTTAGTTAAGAAAAAAGGACATTTTACACAAAACCCCATTTCAATAAAAAAAAAATATATATATATTTCTTTAAAAAAAAAGGATTTTTCAGGTTTTTTTTCTTTACATTTCCATGTTTTGATTGAAAATAAAGCATGCAATTTTAGAGAAAAGAAATATTGTCGCAAAAAAGAATGTATTTTTTAGTTTTTGTTCCACCAACACATGAAAATAAGATAAAAACATTGAAAAAGTCCCTTTTTAGGGAGAAATTTTGTTTTTATACAAATTGCTAATATTATACTTGTAAAAGAGGGTTATGTGTAAAATGCGGTTAATACTCCTAAAAACGTTAAAAAACACGTAATTTATTAAATTTTTGATAAAAAAGTATATTGTCGCAATATTCATTGTTTTTTGTTTATTTTTTATGAAAACAATGAAATAAGCAGAAAATCATCGAAAAATTTACTTTTTCGGTGAAAAAGAACTTTTCTAGTGAAATGGCATATATTCCTTTCTTCTTAACTAAAATAAGATGGTCCTTCTTAGATTAGATGTTACTTCTCCTAAAAACGGTAAAAAATGGATAAGTTATGCAATTTTGAGAGAAAAAAAATAATTGCAATAAATAAATAATATATTTCTTGCTTTTTCCTTGATTTTCAATCAAAGCTTAGAAATGTAAAGAAAAAAACAGTGAAAAAAACTTTTTCTAAAAAAATTTTTTTTTTTTTTTCATTGAAATGGCTTGTATTACATTTTATGTAACGTGAAAAAGGGATTTTCTTCAAAATGTTGTTAAAACCAATAAAAAGTTTAAATAGATTGGTTTATGTAACTTTAAAGAGAAAAAAAATATATAGTGTATTGGTCTTGTTTTTGATTAAAATATGAAAATTAAAAGAAATTTACTGAAGAACTTACTTTTGGATGTAAAAACATACTTTTTTCCTAAATCTCTGAAAAAACATTAAAAAAAGGGCCATTTATGCACTTTAGAGAAAAAAATATATATTATAGTAAAACAAGGATAAAACATAAAGATGGGTAGTTTGTGCAATTTTAGAGAAAAGAAAAATTGTCGCAAAAAAGAATGTATTTTTTGGTTTTCTTCCACCAACAAATAAAATTCAGATAAAAACATTTAAAATTCACTTTTTAGGCAGAAATTTTTTCTTTATACAAATTGCATATATTATATCTTTAAAAGAGGGTTTTGAGTAAAATGCCATTGATACTCCTAAAAACGTTGAAAACACGTCATTTATGAAACTTTTGAGAAAAAAGCATATTCTCTCAATATTCATTGTTTTTTTGTTTATTTTTAATGAAAAAAAATGAAATAACCAGAAAATCATCAAAAATCTACTTATTCGGTGATAAGAAACTTGTTTTGTGTAATGGCATTATTCCTTTCTTCTTAACTGAAAAAAGATGGTCTTTCTTAGATGATATGTTAGTACTCCTAAAAACGCTGAAAAGGGGATAATTTATGCAATTTTGAGAGAAAAAAAATGAATTGCAATAAAAAATTAAAATATTTCTTGGTTTTTACTTCATTTTCAATCAAAACATGGAAATGTAAAGAAAAAAACACTGAAAACTCCTTTTTCTAAAAGAAATATATTTATTTTTTTTGTTGAAATGGCTTGTATTACATTTTATGTAACATGAAAAACGGATTTTCTTCAAAATGTTGTAAAAACCATTAAAAAGTTTTAAATAACGTAGTTTATGTAACTTTAAATAAAAAAAGTATATAGTGTATTGGTCTTTTTTTTAATTAAAACATGAAAATTAAAAGAAAATTATTAAAAAACTCACTTTTGGATATAAAAACATACTTTTTTTCTAATTCTCTAAAAAAAAAAAACCGTAAAAAAGTCCATTTATGCAGTTTTAGAGAAAAAATATATTATCATAAAACAAGGATAAAAACTTAAAAATGGGTAGTTTGTGCATTTTTAAAGAAAAGAAATATTGTAGCAAAAAAAATGTATTTTTTTATTTTCTTCCACCAACACATGAAAATAAGATAAAAACATTGAAAAAGTCCCTTTTTAGGCAGATATTTGGTTTCTATACAAATTGCTTATATTATACTTGAAAAAGAGGGTTTTGTGTAAAATGCCATTAATACTCCAAAAAACGTTGAAAAACACCTCATTTCTTAAATTTTTGAGAAAAAGTGTATTGTCGCTATATTGATTGTTTTTTTTTTATTTGTTATGAAAACAATGAAATAAGCAAAAAAATATCGAAAAATCTACTTTTTCGGTGAAAAGGAACTTTTCTAGTGAAATAGCATATATTCCTTTCTTCTTAACTAAAAAAAATTGGTTTTTCTTAGATGAGATGTTAATTTTCCTAAAAATGCTGAAAACGGGATAATTTATGCAATTTTGAAAGAAAAAAAACGCATTGCCATAAAAAGTTAATATGTTTCTTTTTTAATCAAAACATGGAAATGTAAAGAAAAAACACTGAAAAATCGTTTTTCTAAAAGAAATATATATATTTTTCATTGAAATGGTTTCTATTACATTTTATGTAACATGAAAAAGAAATTTTCTTCAAAATGTTGTTAAAAACAACAAAAAGATTTAAATTGGGCAGTTTATATAACTTTAAAGAGGAAAAAAATATATATATACTGTTTTGGTCTTGTTTTTAATTAAAACATAAAAATAAAAGAAAATTACTGAAAAACTCAGTTTTGGATGTAAAAACAAACATTTTTCTAAATCTTTGAAAAACTTTGAAAAAAGGGTCATTTATGTAGTTTTGGAGTAAAAAATAGATTATCGTAAAATAAGGATTAAAACATAAAAATGGATAGTTTGTGGAATTTTAGAGAAAAAAAATATTGTCGCAAAAAAGAATGAATTTTTTGTTTTTTTGCCACCAACAAATGAAAATAACATAAAAACATTGAAAAAGTTACTTTTTAGGCAGAAACTTTGTCTGTATACAAATTGCTAATATATACTTGTAAGAGGGGGAGGGGTTTGTGTTAAATGTCGTTAATACTCTTTAAAACGTTAAAAAACACATCATTTATGAAATTTTTGAGAAAATAGTATATTGTCGCAATATTCATTGTTTTTTGTTCATTTTTTTATTAAAACAATGAAATAAGCAGAAAATCATCCAAAGATCTACTTTTTCGGTGAAAATGAAGTTTTTTTGTGTAATGGCTTTTATACCTTTCTTCTTAACTTATAAAAGATGGTCTTTCTTAGATGAGATGTTAATTCTCCTAAAAACACAGAAAAGGGGATAATTTATTCAATTTTTTGACAAAGAAAAAGAATTGCAATAAAAATTTAATATTTTTTGCTTTCTCCTTCATTTTCAATCAAAACATGAAAATGTAAAAAAAAAAAACCAGTAAAAAATACCTTTTTTTTAAGAAATATATATTTTTTTCATTGAAATGTTGTTAAAACCGATAAAAAGGTTTAAATAGGTTATTTTTTTTAACTTTAAAGACCAAAAGAATATAGTGTATTGGTCTTGTTTTTAATTAAAATATGAAAATTAAAAGAGAAATACTGAAAAACTTACTTTTGGATGTAAAAACATACTTTTTTTCTAAATCTCTGAAAAACATTTAAAAACGTATCATTTATGCAGTTTTAGATAATAAAAATATTATCGTAAAATAAGGATAAAAACATAAAAATGGGTAGTTTGTGCAATTTTAGAGAAGAGAAATATTGTCGGTAAAAAGAATGTATATTTTGGTTTTCTTCAACCAACAAATGAAAATAAGATAAAAACATTAAAAAGTCACTTTTTAGGCAGTATTTTTGTCCTTATACAAATTGCATATTTTATACTTGTAAAAGGGGGATTTATGTAAAATGCCAATAATACTCCGAAAAACGTTGAATAACACGTTATTTATGAAATTATTGAGAAAAAGAAAATTGTTGCAATATTCATTGTTTTTTGTTTATTTATTAGGAAAACAATGAAATAAGCTGAAAATCATCAAAAAATCTTCTTTTCCGGTGTAAAAAAACTTTTTCGTGAAATGGCATATATTCCTTTCTTTTTAACTAAAAAAAAGATGGTCTTTCTTAGATGAGATGTTAATTCTCCTAAAAACGCTGAAAAGAGGATAATTTATGCAATTTTGAGAGAAAAAAAATTAATTGCAATAAAAAAAATTATATATTTCTTCCTACTTTCTTCTTTTTCAATCAAAACATGGAAATGTAAAGAAAAAAACACTGAAAACTCCTTTTTCTGAAAGAAATATATATTATTTTCATTAAAATATCTTGTATTAAAATAGTTATTCATGTAACATGAAAAAAGGATTTTCTTCAAAATATTGTTAAAACCAATAAAAAGGTTTAAATAGGGTTGTTTCTGTAACTTTAAAGAGGAAAAAATATATAGTGTTTTGGTCTTGTTTTTAATTAAAACATGAAAATTAAAAGAAAATTACTGAAAATCTCACTTTTGGATGTAAAAACATCCTTTTTTTCTAAATCTTTGAAAAACATTCAAAAAACGGTCATTAATGGAGTTTTAGAGAAAAAAATATATTGTCGTAGAATAAGGATAAAAACATAAAACTTGGTAGTTTGTGCAATTTTAGAGAAAAGTAATATTGTCGCAAAAAAGAATGTATTTTTTGGTTTTCTTCCACCAACAAATGCTAATAAGATAAAAACATTGAAAAAGTCACTTTTCAGGCAGAAATTTTGTCTTTATACGAATTGCATATATTATACATGTTAAAGGGGGTTTTGTGTAAAATGCCGTTAATATTTCTTAAAACGTTGAAAAACAAGTCATTTATGAATTTTTTTATAAAAAAGGATATTGTAGCAATAATCATTGTTTTTTGTTTATTTTTTTATGAAAACAATGAAATAAGCAGAAAATCATCGAAAAATCTACTTTTTCGGTAAAAAAGGAACTTTTTTCGCGTAAAGGCATATATTCCTTTCTTCTTAACTAAAAAAGATGGTCTTTCTTAGATTAGATGTTAGTTCTCCTAAAAACGGTGAAAAATGTCTAATTTATGCAATTTTGAGAGAAAAAAAAATGAATTGCAATAAAATATTAATATATTTCTTGCTTTTTTTCATTTTTAATCAAAACATGGAAATGTAAAGGAAAAAACGGTGAAAAATCCTTTTTCTAAAAGTAATATATATTTTTTTCATGGAACTAACTTGTATTACATTTTATGTAACATTAAAAAGGGATTTTCTTCAAAATGTATTTAAAACCGATAAAAAGGATTAAATAGGGTAGTTTATGTAACTTTAAAGAGAAAAAAATATATAATGTATTGGTCTTGTTTTTAATTAAAACAAGAAAATTAAAAGAAAATTACTGAAAAACTCACTTTTGGATGTAAAAACATACTTTTTTTTCTAAATCTCTGTAAAACATGGAAAAAAGGGTCATTTATGCATAGAGGAAAAAAATATGTTAGTAAAATAAGGATAAAAACATGAAAATTGGAATTTTGAGCATTTTTAGAGAAAAGAAATTTTGTCGCAAAAAATAATGTATTTTTTTGTTTTCTTCCACCAACAAATGAAAATAAGATAAAAACATTGAAAAAGTCCCTTTTTAGGCAGAAATTTTGTCTATCTACAAATTACTAATAAATACTTGTCAAAGGAGGTTTTCTGTTATATGTCGTTAATACTCCTTAAAACGTTAAAAAACACGTCATTTGTGAAATTTTTGAGAAAAAAGTATATTGTCGCAATATTCACTGTTTTTTGTTCATTTTTTTTATTAAAGCAATGAAATAAGCAGAAAATCATCGAAAGATCTACTTTTTCGGTGATAAGGAACTTTTTTCGTGTAATGGTTTATATTTTTTTCTTCTTAACTTATAAAAGATGGTCTTTCTTAGATGAGATGTTAATTCTCCTAAAAACGCTGAAAAGAGGATAATTTATGCAATTTTGAGAGAAAAAAAAAGAATTGCAATAAAAAATTTTATATATATCTTGCTTTTTTCTTCATTTTCAATGAAAATATGGAAATGTAAAGAAAATATACTGAAAAAAACTTTTTCTAAAAGAAATATATATATATTTTTCATTGAAATGGCTTGTATTTCATTTTATGTAACGTGAAAAAGGGATTTTTTGAAAATGTTGTTAAAACCAATAAAAAGGTTTAAATAAGGTAGTTTATGTTACTTTAAAGAGAAAAAAATATATAGTGTATTGGTCTTGTTTTTAATTAAAATATGAAAATTAAAAGAAATTTACTGAAGAACTCACTTTAGGATGTAAAAACATACTTTTTTTTTCTAAATCTCTGAAAAACATTAAAAAAATATCCATTTATGCATTTTAGAGAAAATAAATATATTATCGTAAAACAAGAATAAAAACATAAAAATAAGTAGTTTGTGTAATTTTAGAGAAAAGAAAAATTGTTGCAAAAAAGAGTGTATTTTTTGGTTTTCTTCCACCAACAAATGAAAATAAGATAAAAACATTGAAAAGTCACTTTTTAGGCAGAAATTTTGTCTTTATACAAATTCCATATATTATATTTGTATAAGAGAGTATTGAGTAAAATGTAGTTAATACTCCCAAAAACGTTGAAAACACGTCATTTATGAAACTTTTGAAAAAAAAGCATATTGTCGCAATATTCATTGTATTTTGTTTATTTTTAATGAAAAAAAATTAAATAAGCAGAAAATCATCAAAAAATCTACCTTTTCGGTGATAAGAAACTTGTTTTGTGTAATGGCATACATTCTTTTCTTCTTAACTGAAAAAGACGGTATTTCTTAGATGAGATGTTAGTACTCCTAAAAACGCTGAAAAGGGGATAATTTATGCAATTTTGAGAGAAAAAAATGAATTGCAATAAAAAATTAATATATTTCTTGCTTTTTCCTTCATTTTCAATCAAAACATGGAAATGTAAAGAAAAAAACACTGCAAACTCTTTTTTCTAAAAGAAATATATATATATTTTTTTTTATTGAAATGGCTTGTATTACATTTTATGTAACATGAAAAACGGATTTTCTTCAAAATGTTGTAAAAACCATTAAAAAGGTTTAAATAAGGTAGTTTATGTAATTTAAAGAAAAAAAATACTTGATGTATAGGTCTTTTTTTAATGAAAACATGAAAATTAAAAGAAAATTACTAAAGAACTCACTTTTTGATATAAAAACATACTTTTTTTTCTAATTCTCTGAAAAACACGTAAAAAAGGCCATTTATGCAGTTTTAGAGAAAAAATATATTATCATAAAACAAACATAAAAACTTAAAAATGGGTAGTTTGTGGAATTTTAGAGAAAAGAAATATTGTCCTAAAAAAGGATGTATTTTTTGGTTTTCTTCCACCAACACATGAAAATAAGATAAAAACATTGAAAAAGTCCCCTTTTAGGCAGAAACTTTGTTTCTATACAAATTGCTAATATTATACTTGTAAAAGAAGGTTTTGTGTAAAATGCCGTTAAAACTCCGAAAAACGTTGAAAAACACATCATTTATTAATCTTTTGAGAAAAAAGTATATTGTCGCTATATTCATTGTTTTTTGTTTATTTTTTATGAAAACAATGAAATAAGCAGAAAATCATCGAAAATTTACTTTTTCTGTGAAAAGGAACTTTTCTAGTGAAATGGCATATATTCCTTTCTTCTTAACTAAAAAAAAATGGTTTTTCTTATATGAGATGTTATTTCTCCTAAAAACGCTGAAAAGTGGATAATTTATATAATTTTGAGAGAAAAAAAAACGAGTTGCAATAAAAAGTTAATGTTTAATTTTGAATCAAAACATGGAAATGTAAAGAAAAAACACTCAAAAATCATTTTTCTAAAAGAAATATATATTTTTTTCATTGAAATGGCATGTATTACATTTTATGTAACATGAAAAAGAGATTATCTTCAAAATTTTGTTAAAAACAACAAAAATATTTTAATTGCGCAGTTTATGTAACTTTAAAGAGGAAAAAAAATATATATATAGTGTTTTAGTCTTGTTTTTAATTAAAACATGAAAAAAAAGAAAATTACTGAAAAACTCACTTTTGGGATAAAAACAAACTTTTTTCTAAATCTCTGAAAAACATTGAAAAAACGGTCATTTATGCAGTTTTAGAGAAAAAAATATATTATCGTAGAATAAGGATAAAAACATAAAAAATGGTAGTTAGTGCAATTTTAGAGAAGAGTAATATTGTCGCAAAAAAGAATGTATTTTTCGGTTTTCTTCCACCAATAAATGATAATAAGATAAAAATATTGAAAAAGTCACTTTTCAGGCAGAAATTTTGTCTTTATACGAATTGCATATGTTATACCTGTTTAAAGGGGGTTTTGTGTAAAATGCCGTTAATATTCCTAAAAACGTTGAAAAACACGTCATTTATAAAATTTTTGAGAAAAAAGTATATTTGTTTTTTGTTTAATTTTTATGAAAAAAATGAAATAAGCAGAAAATCATCGAAAATTTACTTTTTCCGTGAAAAGAAAATTTTCTAGTGAAATGGCATATATTCCGTTCTTCTTAACTAAAAAAATGGTTCTCTTAAATGAGATGTTAATTCTTCTAAAAACGCTGATTACATTTTATGTAACATGAAAAAGAGATTATCTTCAAAATGTTGTTAAAAACAACAAAAAGATTTAAATTAGTCAGTTTATGTACATTTAAAGAGCAAAAAAAAAATATATATAGTGTTTTAGTCTTGTTTTTAATCAAAACATGAAAATAAGAGAAAGTTACTGAAAAACTCATTTTTGGATGTAAAAATAAACTTTTTTTCTAAATCTCTGAAAAACATTGAAAAAAGGGTCATTTATGCAGTTTTGGATTATAAAATAAATTATCGTAAAATAAGAATTAAAATATAAAAAAGGGAAGTTTGAGCATTTTTAGAGAAAAGAAATATTGTCGGAAAAAAAATGTATGTTTTGGTTTTCTTCCACCAACAAATGAAAATAAGATAAAAACATTGAAAAAGTCCCTTTTTAGGCAGAAATTTTGTCTCTCAACAAATTGCTAATATATACTCGTAAAAGGGGGTTTTCTGTTATATGTCGTTAATACTCCTTAAAACGTTAAAAAACACGTCATTTGTGAAATTTTTTAGAAAAAAGTATATTGTCGCAATATTCATTGTTTTTTGTTCATTTTTTATTAAAACAATGAAATAAGCAGAAAATCATCGAAAGATCTACTTTTTCGGTGATAAGGAACTTTTTTCGTGTAATGGCTTATATTTTTTTCTTATTAACTTATAAAAGATGGTCCTTCTTTGATGAGATATTAATTCTCCTAAAAAAGCTGAGAAGAGGATAATTTATGCAATTTTGAGAAAAAAAAAAGAATTGCAATAAAAAGTTTATATATTTCTTGCTTTTTTCTTCATTTTCAATCGAAATATGGAAATGTAAAGAAAAGACACGGAAAAAACCTTTTTCTAAAAGAAATATATTTTTTTTTCATTGAAATGGCTTGTATTACATTTTATGTAACGTGAAAAAGGGATTTTCTTCAAAATGTTGTTAAAAGCAATAAAAAGATTTAAATAGGGTAGTTTATGTAACTTTAAAGAGAAAAAAATATATAGTGTATTGGTCTTGTTTTTAATTAAAATTTGAAAATTAAAAGAAATTTCCTAAAGAACTCACTTTTGGATGAAAAAACATACTTTTTTTCTAAATCTTTGAAAAACATTAAAAAAGGGCCATTTATGCATTTTAGAGAAAAAAATATATATTATCGTAAAACAAGGATAGAAACATAAAAATGGGTCGTTTTTGCAATTTTAGAGAAAAGAAAAATTGTCGCAAAAAAGAATGTATTTTTTAGTTTTCTTCCACCAACAAATGAAAATAAGATAAAAACATTGCAAAAGTCCCTTTTTAGGGAAAAATTTTGTCCCTTTACAAATTGCTAATATATACTTGTAAAAGGGGGTTTTGTGTTATATATCGTTAATACTCCTTAAAACGTTAAAAAACACGTTATTTGTGAAATTTTTGAGAAAAAAGTATATTGTCGCAATATTCATTGTTTTTTGTTCATTTTTAATTAAAACAATGAAATAAGCAGAAAATCATCGAAATATCTACTTTTTCGGTAATATTTAACTTTTTTCGTGTAATGGCTTATATTTTTTTTCTTTTTAACTTATAAATTATGGAGTTTCTTAGATGAGATGTTAATTCTCCTAAAAACGCTGAAAAGAGGATAATTTATGCAATTTTGAGAGAGAAAAAAAAAAAGAATTGCAATAAAAAGTTTAAATATTTCTTGCTTTTTTCTTCATTTTTAATCAAAACATGGAAATGGAAAGAAAAGACACTGAAAAACCTTTTTCTATTTTTTTTTTTCATTGAAAAGGCTTGTATTACATTTTATGTAACGTGAAAAAGGGATTTTCTTCAAAATGTTGTTAAAACCAATAAAAAGGTTTAAATAGGGTTGTTTATGTAACTTTAAAGAGAAAAAAATATATAGTGTATTGGTCTTGTTTTTAATTAAAATTTGAAAATTAAAAGAAATTTACTGAAGAACTCACTTTTGGATGAAAAAGCATACTTTTTTTTTCTAAATCTCTGAAAAATTTTTTTAAAAAGGGCCATTTATGCATTTTAGAGAGAAAAAAAAATATTATCGTAAAACAAGCATGAAAACATTAAAGTGGGTAGTTTGTTTAATTTTAAAGAAAAGAAAAATTGTCGCAAAAAAAATGTAATTTTTAGTTTTCTTACACCAACAAATAAAAATAAGATAAAAACATTGAAAAGTCACTTTTTAGGCAGAAATTTTGTCTTTATACAAATTGCATATATTATTTTTGTAAAAGAGGGTTTTGAGTAAAATGCCGTTAATACTCCTAAAAACGTTGAAAACACGTCATTTATGAAACTTTTGAGAAAAAAGCATATTGTCGCAATATTCATTGTTTTTGTTTATTTTTAATGAAAAAAAATGAAATAAGCAGAAAGTCATCAAAAAACCTACTTTTTCGGTGGTACATACTTTTTTTCTAAAGCTCTGAGAAAATTTAAAAAGGCATCATTTACGCAGTTTTAGAGAAAAAAATATTATCGTAAAATAAGGATAAAAACATAAAAATGGGTAGTTTGTGCAATTTTAGAGAAAAGAAATATTGTCGGTAAAAAGAATGTATATTTTGGTTTTCTTCCACCAACAAATGAAAATAAGATAAAAACATTGAAAAATCACTTTTTAGGCAGTATTTTTGTCTTTATACAAATTGCATATATTATACTTGTAAAAGGAGGTTTTATGTAAAATGCCGATAATACTCCGAAAAACGTTGAAAAACACATCATTTATGAAATTATTGAGAAAAAGTAAATTGTTGCAGTATTCATTGTTTTTTGTTTATTTTGTATGAAAACAATTAAATAAGCTGAAAATCATGAAAAAATCTTCTTTTCCAGTGTAAAAAAACTTTTTTCGTGAAATAGTATATATTCCTTTCTTTTTAACTAAAAAAAAGATGGTCTTTCTTAGATGAGATGTTAATTCTACTAAAAACGCTGAAAAGAGGATAATTTATGCAATTTTGAGAGAAAAAAAATGAATTGCAATAAAAAAATAATATATTTCTTGCTACTTTCTTCATTTTCAATCAAAACATGGAAATGTAAAGAAAAAACACTAAAAACTCCTTATTCGGAAAGAAATATATATTATTTTCATTAAAATATCTTGTGTTACAATTCATGTAACATGAAAAAAGGATTTTCTTCAAAATGTTGTTAAAACCAATAAAACGGTTTAAATAGGGTAGTTTATGTAACTTTAAAGAGAAAAAAGTATAAAGTGTGTTGGTCTTGTTTTTAATTAAAATAAGAAAATTAAAAGAAATTTACTGAAGAACTCACTTTT
>CM035222.1:58106-70606 GCA_020233015.1 Callinectes sapidus
AAGAAAATATATATTTCTTTTACAAAAAAGGATTTTTAAGTGTTTATTTTTTTTTTTCATTTGCACGTTTTGAATAAAAATGAAGGAAAAAGGAAGAAATATATGAACTTTTTATTGAAATTCATTTTTTTCTCTCAAAATTCCATATATTATCCCCTTTGCAGCGTTTTTAAGAGAATTAACATCTTATCTAAGAAAGACCATTTTTTTTAGTTTAAAAAAAGGAAAATATGCCATTCACGAAAAAAGTTCCTTTTCACCGAAAAAGTGAATTTTTTGATGATTTTCTGATTATTTCATTGCTTTCATTTAAAAATAAACAAAAAACACTGAATATTGCGACAATATACTTTTTACTGAAAAAAATCAGAAATGACGTGTTTCTCAACGTTTTTAGGAGTATTAACGGAATTTTAAACAAAACCCCCTTTTACGTGTATAATATATGTAATTTGAATAAAAAAGAAAATTCAGACTAAAAAGTGACTTTTTCAATGATTTTTTTTCTTATTTTCTTTTGTTGGTGGAAGAAAACAAAAATAATACATTCTTTTTCTCGACAATATATATTTTTTTCTAAAATTGCAAAAATTACCTATTTGTATGCTTTTATCCTTATTTTACGATAATATATATTTTTTTCTCTAAAACTGCATAAATGACCCTTTTTTCAATGTTTTTCGGATATTTACAACTTTTCAAGGAAAACCAATTCTTTGACGAAAAAAAATATGACTTTACAACAAAAGCAATTTTTTAATAATTGTTTATTGATTTCAATGTTTTGATTGAAAAAAAGAAAATAAACACAATATACATTTTCTTACTCTGAAACTGTACAAAGTACCCATTTTTAACCTTTTTGGACGTTTGAAAATATTTTGAAGAAAACACATTTTTTATGTTACAATATAGTTTTTTTTATCTAAAATTTCGTAAATTAGATTTGTTTCTCTTTTTAAGAGTATTAACGGTATTTTACACAAAACCCTCTTTTACAAGTATAACACATGCGATTTGAATTATCCATTTTTCAACGTTTTTCAGAGGTTTACAATATTTTTATGACAAATCCATCTTCCCTTAGGAAAAAAAGTATGTTTTAACCTCCAAAAGTGAGTTTTTCAGTAATTATCCTTGAATTTCCATGTTTTAATTACAAACATGAACAGTACGCTATAGAGTTTTGTTTTTCTCTTTAAAGTTACATAAACTACCCTATTTAAACCTTTTTATTTGTTTTAACAACATTTTGAAGAAAATCCTTATTTCACGTTACATAAAATGTAATACAAGCCATTTTAAGTAAAGAAAATATATATTTCTTTTAGAAAAAGGATTTTTAAGTGTTTTTTTTTTCATTTGCACGTTTTGAATGAAAATGAAGGAAAAAGGAAGAAATATATTAACTTTTTATTGGAATTCATTTTTTTTCTCTCAAAATTCCATATATTATCCCGTTTCCAGCGTTTTTAAAAGAATTAACATCTTATCTAAGAAAGACCAATTTTTTTAGTTAAAAAAAAGGAAAATATTCCATTCACGAAAAAAGTTCCTTTTCACCGAAAATGTGAATTTTTCGATGACTTTCTGCTTATTTCATTGTTTTCATCAAAAAATAAACAAAAAACACTAAATATTTCGACAATATACTTTGTTTTCTGAAAAAAAATCATAAATGACGTGTTTTTCAACGTTTTTAGGAGTATTAACGGAATTTTAAACAAAACCTCCTTTTACAAGTATAAAATATTCAATTTGAATAAAGATGAAAATTCTGCCTAAAAAGGGACCTTTTCAATGTTTTTTTTCTTATTTTCATTTGTTGGTGGAAGAAAACCAGAAAAATACATTCTTTTTCGCGACAGTATTTTTTTCTCTAAAATTGCACAAATTACCTATTTTTATGCTTTTATCCTTATTTTTAGGATCATATTTTTTTTTCTCTTATTTTTTATAGCAATTCATTTTTTTCTCTCAAAATTGCATAAATTATCATCTTTCCAGTGTTTTTAAGGATAATTAATATCTTATCTTAGAAAGACCTTTCTTTTTTAGTTCAGAAAAAAAGAATATATGCCATTTCACAAAAATTTTCCTTTGCACCGAAAAAGCGAATTTTTCGATTATTTTCTGCTTATTTCATTGTTTTCATAAAAAAAATAATCATAAAACACTAAATATTTCGACACTATAATTTTTTCAGAAAAAAATAATTAATGACGTGTTTTTCAACGTTTTTAGGAGTATTAACGGCATTTTAAACAAAACCCCCTTTTACATGTATAATATATGCAATTTGAATAAAGAAGAAAATTCTGCCTAAAAAGTGACTTTTTCAATGGTTTTTTGCTGTTTTGATTTGTTGGTCGAAGAAAACCAAAAAATACATTCTTTTTCTCGACAATATTTTTTTCTCTAAAATTGCACAAATGACCTATTTTTATGCTTTTATCCTTATTTTACGATAATATATTTTTTTCACTAAAACTGCATAAATGACCCTTTTTTCAATGTTTTTCGGAGATTTACAAACTTTCAAGGAAAACCATCTTCTTTACGAAAAAAATATGATTTACACCAAAAGTCGTTTTTTTAATAATATTCTATTGATTTCAATGTTTTCATTAAAAGCAAGAAAATAAACACTATACCCATTTTCTTTCTCTGAAACTGTACAAAGTACCCATTTTTAACCTTTTTGGACGTTTGAAAATATTTTGTAGAAAACAACTTTTTCATGTTACAATATATATTTTTTTAATCTAAAATTTCGTAAATTAGGATTTTTTCAGTTTTTAAGAGTATTAACGGCATTTTACACAAAACCCCTTTTTATAATTATAACATATGCGATTTGAAGTATCAAATTTTCAACATTTTTCAGGTGTTTACAATATTTTTATGACAAATCCATCTTCCCTTAGAAAAAAAAGTATTTTCTTACCTCCAAAAGTGAGTTTTTCTGTAATTTTCTTAGAATTTCAATGTTTTAATTAAAAACATGAACAGTACGCTACAGAGTATTATTTTTTCTCTTTAAAGTTACATAAACTACCCTGTTTAAACCTTTTTAATGGTTTTAAATACATTTTGAAGAAGATCCCTTTTCATGTTACATAAAATATAAAAAGGAAAGGAAAAAGGAAAAAAATATATATTTCTTTTAGAAAAATGACGTTTCAGTGTTTTTTTTTTCATTTGCACGTTTTGAATGAAAATGAAGGAAAAAGCAAGAAATATATTAACTTTTTATTGGAATTCATTTTTTCTCTCAAAAATGTCCTCTTTCTTGCGTTTTTAGGAAAAATAACACCTTATCTAAGAAATACCATCTTTTTTTAGTTCAGAAAAAAGGAGTGTATGCCATTTCATGAAAAAAGTTCCTTTTCACGGGAAAAGTGAATTTTTCGATGATTATCTGATTATTTCAATGTTTTCATCAAAAAATGAAAAAAAAAAACACTGAATATTGCGACTATACACTTTTTTCTGAAAAAAAACATAAATGACGTGTTTTTCAACGTTTTTAGGAGTATTAACGGCATTTTAAACAAAACCCCCTTTTACAAGTATCATATATGCAATTTCAATAAAAAAGAAAATTGTGCCTAAAAAGTGACTTTTTCAAGTTTTTTTAAAATTTTCATTTGGTGGTAGAAGAAAACAAAAAAAACTACATTCTTATTCTCGACAATATTTTTTTCTCTAAAATTGCACAAATTACCTATTTTTATACTTTTATCCTTATTTTACGATAATATATATATTTTTTTTTCTCTGAAACTGCATAAATTACCCTTTTTTCAATGTTTTTCGGAGATTTATAACTTTTCAAGGAAAACCATCTCTTTTACGAAAAAAATATGATGTACACCAAAAGTAATTTTTTTAATAACTTTCTATTGATTTCAATTTTTTGATTAAAAACAAGAAAATAAACACTATATACAATTTTTTTTTCTGTAACTGTACAAAGTACCCATTTTTAACCTTTTTGGACTTTTGAAAATCATTTGTAGAAAAAACCTTTTTCATGTTACACTTATGTTACAATCATAAATGACTTGTTTTACAACGTTTTCAGGAGTATTAACGAGCATTTTAAACAAAACCCCCTTTTACAAATAAAATATATATAATTTGAATAAAGAAGAAAATACAGCCTTAAAATTGACTTTTTCAATGTTTTTTTCTTACTGTCATTTGTTGGTGGAAGAAAACCAAAAAAATACATTATTTTTCTCGAAAATATATTTTTTTATCTAAAATTGCACAAATTACCTATTTTTATGCTTTTATCCTTGTTTTATGATAATTTATTTCTTTTCTCTAAAACTGCATAAATGACCCTTTTTTCAATGTTTTTCGGAGATTTACAACTTTTCAAGGAAAACCATCGCTTTTACGAAAAAAATAATGATTTTGCACCAAAAGCAATTTTTTTAATAATTTTCTTTGATTTCAATGTGTTGATTAAAAACAAGAAAATAAACACTATATAAATTTTCTTTTTCTGAAACTGTACAAAGTACCCATTTTAACCTTCTTGGACGTTTGAAAATATTTTGTAGAAAACAACTTTTTCATGTTACAATACACTTTTCTTTATCTAAAATTTCGTAAATTCGGTTTTTTAAAGTTTTTAAGAGTATTAACGGCATTTTACACAAAACCCTCTTCTAAAAGTATAACATATGCGATTTGAATTATCCATTTTTCAACGTTTTTCAGGTTTTTGCAATATTTTTATGACAAATCCGTATTCCCTTAGAAAAATAAATGTTTTTATCTCCAAAAGTGAGTTTTTCTGTATTTTTTTTAATTTACATGTTTTATTTAAAAACATGAACAGTACGCTATAGAGTATTGTTTTTTTTCTCTTTATCTCTTTTTTTTATTTCTTATCTAAAAAAGACCATCATTTTTTGAGTTCAGAAAAAAGGAATATATGCCATTTCACGAAAAGAGTTCCTTTTCACCGAAAAATTGAATTTTTCGATTATTTTCTGATTATTTCATTGTTTTCATCAAAAAATACACAAAAAACACTAAATATTGCGACAATATACTTCTTATTGAAAAAATTCATAAATGACGTGTTTGTCAACGTTATAAGGAGTATTAATGGCATTTTAAACAAAACAGCCTTTTACAAGTATAATATATGCAATTTGAATAAAGAATAAAATCCTTATTTAACGATAACATGTTTTTTTTTTCTCTAAAACTGCATAAAAGACTTTTTTTTTCAATGTTTTTCGGATATTTCCAACTTTTCAAGGAAAACCATATCTTTTGCGAAAAAAATATGATTTTACACCAAAAGACATTTCTTTAATAATTTTCTATTGATTTCAATGTTTTGATTAAAAACAAGAAAATAAACACTATATACATATTCTTTCTCTGAAACTGTACAAAGTACCCATTTTTAACCTTTTTGGATTTTTGAAAATATTTTGTAGAAAACAACTTTTTCATGTTAGAATATATTTTTTTTGTCTAAAATTTCGTAAATTAGGTTTTTAAGAGTATTAACAGCATTTTACATCCATTTTTCAACGTTTTTCAGGGTTTTACAATATTTTTATGACAAATCCATCTTCCCTTAGAAAGAAAAGTATGTTTTTACCTCCACACGTTAGTTTTTCAGTAATTTTCTTTGAATTTCCATGTTTTAATTAAAAACATGAACAGGACGCTATAGAGTATTGTTTTTCTCTTTAAAGTTACACAAACTACCTTATTTCAACCTTTTTATATTTTAACAAAATTTTGAAGAAAATCTTTTTTCATGTTACATAAAATGTAATACAAGCCATTTCAAGTAAAAAAATATATATATATTAGTTTTAGAAAGAGGATTTTTCAGTGTTTTTTTCTTTTCATTTGCACGTTTTGAATGAAAATGATGGAAAAAGCGAGAAATATATTAACTTTTTATTAGAATTCATTTTTTTCTCTCAAAATTGCATAAATTATCCCCTTTCCAGCGTTTTTAGGAGAATTAACTTCTTATCTAATAAAGACCATCTGATTTTTAGTTCAGAAAAAAGGAATATATACCATTTCACGAAAAAAGTTCTTTTTCACCGAAAAAGTGAATTTTTTTTATTATTTTCTGATTATTTCACTGTTTTCATCAAAAAACAAAAAGAAACACTGAATATTGCGACAATATACTTTTTACTGATAAAAAATCATAAATGACGTGGTTTTCAACGTTTTTAGGAGTATTAACGGCATTTTAAACAAAACCCCCTTTTACAAGTAAAATATATGCAATTTGAATAAAGAAGAAAATACTGCCTAAAAATTGACTTTCTGAATGTTTTTTTCTTATTTTCATTTGTTGGTGGAAGAAAACCAAAAAAATATATTCTTTTTCTCGACAATATTTTTTTCTATAAAATTTCACATAATTTTTATACTTTTATCCTTGTTTTACAATAATATTTTTGCTTTTTCTAAAACTGCATAAATGACCCTTTTTTCAATGTTTTTTTCGGAGATTTACAACTTTTCAATGAAAAAGCATCTCTTTTACGAAAAAAATATCATTTTACACCAAAAGTCATTTCTTTAATGATTTTCTATTGATTTCAATGTTTTTAATAAAAACAAGAAAATAAACACTATATACATTTTTTTTTTCTCTGAAACTGTACAAAGTACCCATTTTTAACCTTTTTGGACGTTTTAAAATGTTTTGTAGGAAACAACTTTTTCATGTTACAATATACTTTTTTTTATCTAAAATTTCGGAAATTAGTTTTTTTTCAGTTTTTAAGACTATTAATGGCATTTGACACAAAACCCCCTTTTACAAGTATAACATATGCGATTTGAATTATCCATATTTTAACGTTTTTCAGGGTTTTAGAATATTTTTATAACAAATCCATCTTCCCTTAGAAAAAAAGAATGTTTTTACCTCGACAAGTGAGTTTTTCTGTAATTTTCTTTCAATTTCTATGTTTTAATTAAAAACATGAACAGTACGCTATAGAGTATTGTTTTTTTCTCTTTAAAGTTACATAAAATACACTATTTAAACCTTTTTATTGGTTTTAACAACATTTTGAAGAAAATCCCGTTTTCATGTTACATAAAATGTAATACAAGCCATTTCAAGGAAAAAATATATATATTTCTTTTCGAAAAAGGATTTTTCAGTGATTTTTCTTTTTTTTAAATGTTTTGAATGAAAATTAAGGAAAAAACAAGAAATATTTTAACTTTTTATTGGAATTAATTTTTTCTCTTAAAATTGCATAAATTATCCCTTTTCCAGCTATTTTAGGAGAATTAACATCTTATCAGACCATCTTTTTTTAGTTTAGAAAAAAAAAATATTATATTTCACGAAAAAAGTTCCTTTTCACCGAAAAAGTGAATTTTTCGATAATTTTCTGATTATTTCATTATTTTTATCAAAAAAAAAGAAAAAAAAATGAATATTGCGAAAATATACTTTTTTTCTGAAAAAAAATCTTAAATCACGTGTTTTTCAACGTTTTTAGAAGTATTAACGGCATTTTAAACAAAACCCTCTTTTACAAGTATAATATATGCAATTTGAATAAAGAAGAAAATTCTGCCTGAAAATAGACTTTTTCAATGTTTTTTATCTTATTTTCATTTGTTGGTGGAAGAAAAGCAAAAAGATACATTCTTTTTCTCTACAATATTTTTTTCTTTAAAATTGCACAAATTACCTATTTTTATGCTTTTATTCTTATTTTACGATAACATTTTTTTTTCTCTAAAACTTTTTTTCAACGTTTTTCGGAGATATACAACTTTTCAAGGAAAACCATTTCTTTTACGAAAAAAATATGATTTTACACCAAAAGTCATTTTTTTAATAATGTTCTTTAATTTCAATATTTTGATTAAAAACAAGAAAATAAACACTATATACATTTTCTTTCTCTGAAACTGTACAAAGTACCCATTTTAACGTTTTAAGGCGTTTGAAAATATTTTGTAGAAAACATTTTTTTCATATTACAATACACTTTTTTTTATCTAAAATTTCGTAAATTAGTTTTTTTTTCAAATTTTAAGAGTTTTAACGGCATTTTAAACAAAACCTCCTTTTACAAGTATAACATATGCGACTTGAATAATCCATTTTTCAACGTTTTTCAGGGTTTTACAATATTTTTATGACAAGTCTATTTTCTCTTAGAAAAAAAAAGTATGTTTTTACCTTCAAAAGAAAGTTTTTCAGTAATTTTCTTTGAATTTTCATGTTTTAATTACAAACATGAACAGGACGCTATAGAGTATTCTTTTTTCTCTTTAAAGTTACATAAACAACCCTATTTAAACCTTTTTATTGGTTTTAACAACACTTTGAAGAAAATCCCTTTTTCATGTTACATAAAATTTAATACAAGCCATTTCAAGGAAAAAAAATATATATTTCTTTTAGAAAAAGGATTTTTAAGTTTTTTTTTCTTTTCATTTGCACGTTTTGAATGAAAATGAAGGAAAAAGCAAGAAATATATTAATTTTTTATTGCAATTCATTTTTTTCTCTCAAAATTGCATAAATTATCTCTTTTCCAGCGTTTTTAGGAGAATTAACGTCTTATCTAAGAAAGACAATCTTTTTTTTAGTTCAGAAAAATGGAATATATGCCATTTCACGAAAAAAGTTTTTTTCACCGAAAAAGTGATTTTCTCGATGATTTTCTGATTATTTCGTTGTTTTCATCAAAAAATAAACAAAAAACACTAAATATTACGACAATATACTCTTTTCGGAAAAGAATCATAAACTACGTGTTTTTCAACGTTTTTAGGAGTATTAACAGCATTTTAAACAAATCTCCCTTTTCAAGTATAATATATGCAATTTGAATAAAGAAGAAAATTCTGCCTAAAAAGTTACTTTTTCAATGTTTTTTCTTAATTTTATTTGTTGGAGGAAGAAAACCAAAAAAATACATTATTTTTCTCGACCATCATTTTTTTTTTTTCTTTAAAATTGAACACATTACCTATTTTTATGCTTTTATCCTTATTTTACAATAATATATTTTTTTCTTTAAAACTGTATAAATGACCCTTTTTTCAATGTTTTTCGGAGATTTTAAACTTTTCAAGGAAAACCATCTCTTTTACGAAAAAAATATATGATTTTACACCAAAAGTCATGTAATAATTTTCATTTGATTTCAATGTTTTGATTAAAAATATGAAAATGAACACTATATACATTTTCTTTCTCTGAAATTGTACAAAGTACCCATTTTTAACCTTTTTGGACGTTAAAATACAATTTGTAGATAAAAAAAATTTCATGTTATATTATATTTTTTTTATCTAAAATTTCATAAATTACGTTTTTTTTCAGTTTTTAAGAGTGTTAACGGCATTTTACACAAAACCTCCTTTTACAAGTAATACATATGCGATTTGAATTATCCATTTTTCAACGTTTTTTAAGAGTTTTATTATATTTTTATGGCAAATCCATCTTCCCTTCGGAAAAAAAAAAAATGTTTCACCTCCAAAAGTGATTTTTTTCAGTAATTTTCTTTGAAGTTCCATGTTTTAATTACAAACATGAACATTACGCTATATGTTTTTTTTCTCTTTAAAGTTACATAAAGTACCTTATTTAAACCTTTTTATTGGTTTTAACAACATTTTGAAGAAAATGAGTTTTTCATGGTACATAAAATGTAATACAAGCCATTTCAAAGACAAAAATATTTTTTTCTTAGAAAAAGAATTTTTCATTTTTTTTTTCTTCTCATTTCCATGTTTTTAAAGAATATAAAGGAAAAAGCAGGAAATATATTAACTTTTTATTGCAATTCATTTTTTTCTCTCAAAACTCTATAAATTATCCCCTTTCCAGCGTTTTTGGGAGAATTAACATCTTATCTGTGAAAGACCATCTTTTTTTTGTTCAGTAAAAAGCTATATATGCCTTTTCATGAAAAAAGTTCCTTTTCACCGAAAAAGTGAATTTTTCAATGTTTGTCTGCTTATTTCTGTGTTTTCATAAAAAAATAAACAAAAAACACTGAATATTACGACAATATACTTTTCTTTTTCTTTTTTATTATAAAACGCGTTTTTTTCAACGTTTTTAGGAGTATTAACGGCATTTTAAAGAAAACCCCTTTTTAAAAGTCTAATATATGCAATTTGAAAAAAGAAGAAAATTCTGCCTAAAAAGTGACTTTTTCAATGTTTTATTTTTTTCTTATTTTCATTTGTTGGTGGAAGAAAACCAAAAAAATACATCCTTTTTCTCGACAATATTTTTTTTCTCTTAAATTGCACAAATTACCTATTTTTATGCATTTATCCTTATTTTAGGATATTTTTTTTCTCTAAAAACTGCATAAATGACCCCTTTTTCAATGTTTTTCGGAGATTTACAACTTTTCAAGGAAAACCATCTGTTTTACGAAAAAAAAAATGGTTTTACAGCAAAAGTCATTTTTTAATAATTTTCTACAGATTTTAATGTTTTGATTAAAAACAAGATAATAAACACTATATACATTTTCTTTCTCTGAAACTGTACAAAGTACCCATTTTTAACCTTTTTGGATGTTTAAAAACATTTTGTAGAAAACAAATTTTTCATGTTACAATATATTTTTTTTTTTACCTATGTCATAAATTAGGTATTTTCAGTTTTTAAGAGTATTAATGGCATTTCACACGAAACCCCTTTCTATAATTATATTATATGCGATTTGAATTATCCATTTTTCAACGTTTAAAGGGTTTTACAATATTTTTATGACAAATCCATCTTCCCTTAGAAAAAAAAAATGTATGTTTTTACCTCCAAAATTGAGTTTTTCTGTAATTTTCTTTGAATTTCCATGTTTTAATTAAAAACATGAACAATACGCTATAGCGTATTGTTTTTCTCTTTAAAGTTTTATAAACTACCCTATTTAAACCTTTTTATTGGTCTTAACAACATTTTGAAGAAAATTCCTTTTTCATGTTACATAAAATTATTGACACTGGCAATTAAACATATATTCATCACTACAAAGATAATACCTGAAACATAAATATCCTGCACCATTTTATGAGCTTGAATTCCCCCCAAAATAACTATGGATGCACTCTGAAGGCAATCTTGAAACTTGATACTTATTGAGAATCAAATATTAATCTAACAATATTTGTCTTTTTATCTATTTTGATAGTAACCTTATTTTCACATTTTCTTTCTCTTTTTTAATTTATTTTGCAAGTACCTTATGTTCACATTTTCCTAATTAAATTGTATGGGAGTTCATTCCTATTTATACAACCAAAGTATGTAAGAAATCGCTTCTGAATTTCTAATTAGGGGAACATGTGTCAGAGATTCCATCTGCTACTTGTGTATGTATGGTGGACATCAAATGCCCTTGGTATTACAGAGTTAATTACTGTGAACCTGGTCGTATATAAATTTAAGACACTCCAATAAGTACTGTATATATCATGAACTTTGAAGATTCCAAGATCTTTAAAAAATGGTGAAGTGTGTGGCATCATCATTAACATTAGCAATTAAGTGTATTATTCTCTTCTGTATCAGAAACAAAGGATTAACTATAGTCTTAATGGCCATCCCCCATACAACATTGCAATATTATAAGTACGGATATATAAGTGTGTAGTATAAAGTGTTAAGAGTGTCAGAAGGTATCAGGTGCTTTACTTTATTCATTATACCAGAGGACCGAGATATCTTTGTTAATGTGTTCTCTCCATGTCAGTTTCTCTACTATGACTATGCCCAAATACCTAACTAAATATGAACTATTGAGTACTTTATTGCACATTATAATATATAAGTTGTCAACCATTTTTTTGTACATAAAAAATAATATACCTACTGTGTTTTACTTACATTTAAAGAAAATTTGCCAACATATAATCATTTTGTGACAAATTTTAATCCCAAATTCACAATTTGACTCAATGAACCTGTATCTGTTCCTGAAAGGGTGATATTAGTGTCATCTGCAAATAATGTGAATTTCAGTACACTTGAACCCTTAACAATATCATTGATATAGATAAGGGGAAAAATAAGTTATCCTAATGTCAAACCTTGAGAGACACCTGTGGTAAGGGGAGCAAATTGAGAAGAGTGATTATTAAACACAGTTACCTGTTTTCTATTATTCAAATAACATTTTATCAAATTAAACCAATTATTACGGATTCCATGGTGATGAAGTTTATTGAGAAGAATACTGTGATACAAAAAGCATTTCTCAGGTCCCCCCTCCAAAGAAAACAACCGCTAATAATGTAGTTCTTGTTAGCTAAATCTATAAATATGTTGTTTACAAGTTGAGCAACGGCTATTTGAGGAGAAAAATGTTTTCTGAAGCCAAACTGAAAATTACTTAATATTCTATTGTTCTTCAGGAATTACATGAACCAGTCAGACATAGCACGTCCATATATTTTAGATAGTGAGTTTAATATAGGGGTAGGACGGTAAT
>CM035222.1:73106-77733 GCA_020233015.1 Callinectes sapidus
AGTAGTAGTAGTAGTAGTAGTAGTACTAGTAGTGGTAGTAGTAGTAGTAGCAGTAGTAGTATATGATACGAAAAAAACTCAATAGTAATAATGATAGATTATGAATATGATAAAAAAATATTAAAAAAACAGAGGAGATGGTGGTGGTGTTGGTGGTGGTGGTGGTAGTAGTAGTAGTAGTAGTAGTAGTAGTAGTAGTAGTAGTAGTAGTAGTAGTAGTAGTAGTAGTAGTAGCAGTTTTAGAAGTGATAGTATTAATAAGAGCTGGAGTAGAATCAACTTATTAGGGGCAGGAAGAACGGTCTGTCTCTCATCAGCATCTGAGAGACAAGATCAAGAACAAGACAACAACATGAGCAGCAGTACACAGCGGGAGGGGAGGAGCAACACGGCGCTGGGGTAAACAAACAAGTGGCACCCGGAGCCTCTGAGCCGAGTAACGCATAACTACAAAAGCACAGCGCAATTACAACAGATAAACAAACAAGCTAATTAACAATATAACTAAGTCAATGACGAAGAAATCGCACAAATGAGGAAATTTTTTTTTAACATATATCAGTGGCCAGCGCGTCTGGCTACGAATCCGTGGGCCCGAGTTCGATCCCGGACGAGGACGGCGCGGACCTCACCCAGGTTTTCATCCTTCACTGGTCGATAAATGGCTACCTAGGGCAACCTAGGGAAGGTAAAAGTGTGGAAAACCCGGATTTCATGCTGGCCCCATGTCCCGGGATAAGGGATTATTCCACCACAGTCTCAAAGGCCAAGGAGACAGGATATGAGCGCCCGCAGCTACGCGCTGATACAGCGTAAGCCCCCCACTTTACCTTTTACTTTACTTGTTACTGTATTTAGGTTCAAGTTTCAATATACTTGGAATACAATGGATAAACAATTCATTCATTCTATCTCTGGGCCAGTATTAATAGAGATTCTCAAGTATGTACATATTTTCTAAGACGAGTTTCTAGTCTTAAAATCCATCTTAATCTCCCGAAATTTCATCAGCACCTTCAAATTTACTGCTGATGTGATAATGGCTAAAGTGCAACACCAATTTCAGAAAGTTTAAGATGGATTTTAAGATTAGAAATTCGTCTAAAAAAAAAGCTACGTACCCAAGAATCTCTCTCTCTCTCTCTCTCTCTCTCTCTCTCTATCTCTCTCTCTCTCTCTCTCTCTCTCTCTCTCTCTCTCTCTCTCTCCTCTCTCTCTGGTTACCTCGATGCTTCAAGACGAGATGCAGCTTCCTGGACTCGTGTTAGAACGAGCTCATAGGGTTGGGTTGCGTCGGGATGCCAAACCTCGCACTGTTGTGGCACGATTCTCTAGCTACTGTGACAGAGAGTCTGTTATGAGAAATGCGAGAAAACTCAAGGGCACGAATATTTTCGTCAACGATGACCTGTGTCCAGCCTCACAAGTCGTAAAGAACGCACAGATGCCGCTCCTTAAACAAGCAAGACTGCAAGGGAAAATTGCGTTCTTCCGACGTACCAAACTCATCATTAAGGAGAGGTACAACAATGACGACAATAATACTGGACGAAGAGGAGGACAGCGGTGGGTGAGTGCTGGTGCAGCTACTGCGGGCGCCAAGGCCGCTGCCACGAGTGACGAGGACGCGGTGGATTCAAGCCCAGCTATCTATCTCCACAACAAATTTCAAGTTGTTTCTATGCAATTGCCTCACATTGAAACGCTATTCATCAAAATTTTCCAGCCAATTACATTTCTCGTGGGTATGATGTATAGACCTCCTAACTCTTCATTTAACCATTTTTTAGAGTCAATGGAAGAAATTTTGCAAACAATATCAATCTTGAGGCTGAAATGTTATGTGATGGGTGATTTTAATATCAATTTGCTACATTCCAATGATAATTCAACCAACTATATTAACTTGTTTCAAACTTACAATTTTGCCCAAACCATTACAAAACAAACAAGAGTGACTAGCAGATCTGCCACTCTTATAGACCATATTTGGACCAATGACATGCAACATTACATCAGAAGCGGAGTATTATACAACTCAATTAGTGATCATTTTCCTGTGCTTAGTTCATTATCTGCATTTCATCAATGTAATAACTCATTTATTAGAATAAGTAGAAGAATATATAACCGCAATGATATTGATGACTTCAAAGAAGATCTAAAAAAAATTTGATTGGATATCAGAATTGGCATATGTTGAAGGAATTGAAAATCTTTTCACATCATATATGGAAAAATTCAAATCTTTTTACAGTAACAACTTTCCCTTAAATTTTTTTTCAATTAAAGAAAAACATCATGGAAAACCATATATAACGCCTGGAATTATAAAATCTATCAAACATCGAAATAAGCTGCAAAAACTATATGCTAAATGGCCATTAACATATGAAACAACATTTAAAAAGTACAGAAATATGCTAACAACAGTAATTAGAAAGGCCAAAACAACATTTAAAAAGTACAGAAATATGCTAACAACAGTAATTAGAAAGGCCAAAGAAGATTACTGCAAATCAAAACTAATTGATCAACAAGGCAACACGAAAAACACTTGGGAAACTCTTCATTCTTTAATGGGGATAAATAAATCTAAACTGCCAACTACCATTGATTTTGAGGACAGATCTTTCTCAAATAATAATGATATCGCAGAAGAATTCAATAATTATTTCAGTATCATTGCTAGCAAATTAGCAGCAGCTATCAACCATCAAGACACTGTTCCAATTGACTCTTTCCTTCCTGAACCTGTGCCATATTTTTTTTTCTTAAGACCAACAAGAGAACAAGAAGTAGGAAATATTATTGAAAATCTTAAAGTTACTTCACCAGGATATGATGATATTACTATCAAGGTTATTAAAGAATGTAGCTCCGAAATTTCTCCTTTTCTCAGTTTCTTTATAAACAAATGTTTTAAGGAAGGATCGTTTCCAACTCATTTGCAAATTGCCAAAATAATCCCATTTTAAAAAAAAAAAGGTGAGAAATGTAAGCATAGCAACTACAGACCTGTTTCTATTCTCCCAAGTTTCAGTAAAATTATTGAAAAAGTTTTTGCAATTAGATTAAATTATTTCACAAATGTTTCTTTACTTACAGAAAATCAATATGGATTCAGACCCAAGTACTCCCCAGATATAGCTATTCAGAATCTTTGCCAAAGCACATTATTATGATGTACTTGATAACAAACGTAATCAAATTACAGTTTTTTGTGATTTCAGTAAGGCCTTTGATAGGATTTCACACAGCATTCTACTACATAAACTAAACATTTATGGAATTCGAGGTAAAGCTAAGGACTTTTTGAAGAGCTCACAGTCTATAACAACATATCCTCAACATATAAAAACATTAATTATGGTGTTCCCCAAGGATCCATCTTGGGACCGATCTTGTTTTTTATTTATATCGATGATATTGTTCGTTCAAGTAATAAGATTAGGTTTTTGCTGTACGCTGATGACACCACTGTATACATTCAGGGAAACCATATGGACGAAATAGTTGACACCATGAATAATGAATGGGCTAAAGTTTCAGAGTGGATAGCGAGCAATAATCTTACATTGAATGTATCGAAAACATGTTACATGGTGTCAAGCATTTCAAACATAAATGAAGATCATGTTCATATCAAAATTGGGAATAATTTGTTAACTAGGGTCAAGCACATTAAATTTTTGGGTAAAATTATTGATGACAGAGTAACCTGGAAACCACACCTCAACCAACTATGTAATAAAATATCACAAATGACTGGTATCTTATATAAAATTCGAAATAATTTAACAGTCGACTGTCTGAAGTTATTATATATGTCCATAGTTTACCCACACTTATTTTACTGTTCAGCAATATGGGGGGGAGCATTTAGTACACTTATTGACGGAATATTTGTTGCACGAAAAAAAAAATTGTTAGAGTTATGCTTTCTTGTAAACGATATGATCATACTAAACATTTGTTTTCTCAGTATAGTCTTTTGAAAGTTCCTGATATAATAGCTTTACAAACTTGTATATTTGTTTTCAAATCCATTCATGTATATCTCAATGACACAAATTTTGATTCACTATCCCACAATGTTAACACCAGAAGGCCCAATGATCTTAGACTTCCCCTGTGTAGAACTGTTCAAGCACAACGAAGTGTGAATGTGAGAGGAGTGAGGGAATGGAACAATCTTCCCCACGATACCAAAAGCATTACTTCCTTATAAACTTATTTAGAAATAAAATTAAGTATTCATTATTTCAAAGCTACCAACAGTAAAAATGTATCGATTATGTTAGCACTAAAATTCATCAATTGGAGTAGTATTTGCCTTAATCATATTTTTGTATACCTTGTGTACATGTATATATTGGTATGCGTATGTGTACATGTACTTATGTGTGTATGTGTATGTATATGCATATGTGTATTTACATATTGAAATAAGGACTAGTTTTTGCTTTAATTATTTTTTTTTTACATTTGGATGTAAAACAACAGTGCATTATAGTTTTCTACAATAGGTCTATATAAAAGCCTAGGCTTAATAGACCTTGCCTTAATATTATCAATTATCTATATATGATGTACTACATGTAATATAAATATAAAAAGGCATTCA
>CM035222.1:170535-178035 GCA_020233015.1 Callinectes sapidus
AAATCTGTCTTTCTCCCTTTGTGTGTGTCTCATTTTCAAGATTACCTTCTTCATATTTTATTTTTATTTGCTTATTTCTCACTGTGTTTCTCATCAAGTCACTTTAGCACACTTTGTTATCCGGATTTTTCTTTTTTTTTTTCTTTTTCCATTTTTATCCTTTGTTTTCTTCTTTACGTTCCTGGATTCTTCTTCTTTCCTTTTTTTTTTTTTTTGTTTCTTTTCCTTCGTTTTCTTTCTCCGTTTTCTTTGTCCCCGGAGGTCCGTTTGTTTCTCAGTGTTATTCTACTTTTTTTTTTTCTTTTTGCTGTTTTGTTTCGAGTTTTCCTTTTTTTTTTCATGTGAGTCCATTAACGGGATTTCTTTATGTCTTGTCTCACCCTCTTTCGTTTTTTTCTCTCTTTTTTTTATCTTTCTGTACTCTTCGTTTTATTATCATATTTGTTTATTAATAGTTTCCCTTTTTATCCTTCACTTTTTTGTACCTTTCTATCATATTCTTTTGATTTTATCTTTACCTAATTTCATTCCTTTATTTATCCACTATATTATTCTTTCCTTTAACCATCTATTTATTCCTTCACTCCATATCACCTTTTTTTTTCTCTTAACCCTCCTTTGAACTACACTTATATTCCTTCCTTCGATCCTTCCTTCGATTCACTCACTCCTAAATAATTCTCTCAGTCACTCACTTCTTTCCTCCTATCGGTTACTCTTCCTTTTGTTCTACAGTTCGTCAATATTCAGCCTATGTACCTTCCTGTAATCGATACTGCACTTATACCAATGAAAATCCACCCTTGTCTTTCTCTGTGTGTGTGTGTGTGTGTGTGTGTGTGTGTGTGTGTGTGTCTGTGTGTGTGTGTGTGTGTATGTGTGTGTGTGTGTGTGTGTTTAGGGAGAGAGTAAAAAAAGGAAAGAAAGTACATGATTTTCAGTCTTGTTTTTAGTTCGTGCGTGGGTGTCCAGGGTGGCCTCCTCCTCCTCCTCCTCCTCCTCCTCCTCCTCCTCCTCCTCCTCCTCCTCCTCCTCCTCCCAGGCAAACAGCAGGTGGTCTCCATCAGAAGGTTCCTCCCAGTACAGATTCAATATTTAACCTTCGAGCATCGCTGGGATCCGCGGGTCGGCACGGAGTGTGTGTGTGTGTGTGTGTGTGTGTGTGTGTGTGTGTGTGTGTGTGTGTGTGTGTGTGTGTGTGTGTGTGTGTAGACGTCCAACACCCACCTACCCAGAACTTTAACCATACTCGTTCATGCAGGGACACACACACACACACACACACACACACACACACACACACACACACACACACACACACACCTCTCCCTTATTTGATACTTTTTTTTACCTTCTGTTTTCACTTTATCCTCCCTTTTCTCTCATTTCTTTCTGCCCTGAACTCTTTCCTTTCTCCCTTGAATTTATCCTCTCCCTTCCCTCCTCTCCACTCACTCCCATCACCAACGCAGCCTCCACTTCATCAATTTACAGTGTTCTCAATTCCTTCAATCACATCCATGGCGTTCTCTTGTCTTTCATGTGTCTTTCTCCCTTGTCTCTCCCTTCTCGCCTCTCACCTTCCCTTTTTTTTGTCTCTCCCTTACTTATGCATTCCTCTTACTTCGTTTCTTCCTTTCCTTTTTCTCTTATTCGTCGTCTGATCTTTTTATTTGTTTGTAGAGCTTTTTATTTGCATTTTTCTGTTTTTCTTTCTAAATCAGCTTTTAATTCAGTTTTTTTCTATTATTTTTTTTCGTAAGTCATTTTGTCTTTTGTTGTCTTCGTATTTTGCTTCTTTTCTACCACCAGTTTTTCCCTTTATTTGTATTTGTATTGTATATTTCTTTTTTTCGCTTTTCATCATAGTACGCACCTCATATTTCACCCTTTCTCTTCTTTTCCCAGTGCATTTTCTTCTCTTTTTTTTCTTCTTCCTCCTTTTCCTACACTTCCTCCATCTCCCCTAATCGTATATCCTTTACACTTCCTCTTCCCTAAACCTAAACCTTTTCTTCCTTTCTTATCCTTCTTCTCTTCCTTCTCGTCTTTCCACTCTTTCTCTCCTACCTTCCTTTACTTGTCTCCACACGTTTTCACATTCCATCAACACCCCCAACATACATCTTAAGAACCTCACACTGCCCCCCTTCCCTCCCCCCACACACACACTACCCAGACCTTTCTACATCCTTTTAAAACTTCTACACTTTTACACCTTGGTTTTCTTACCTTATTTTACCCAGCCTGACCCATCGCCCACCACCCGCAGCGCCGCCCTTACAGAGACCTGACGTTTCTCCTCCGCTAATCTGAGTTTCTTCTATTTGCATGGCGTGGCTTCAGCATTCCTTTCCCTACCTGTATCGCTGGTCTTCAATTTCTCATCAGTCTCCTCGTACCCTCACAGCGCTTGCTTGACTTTCCTGGTAAATATAATCTCATCCTTCTCTCCTTCTCCTTCTTCTTCTTAATCTTCTTGTTTCTTTCTTCTTTTTCTTTATCCTCTTTATCCTTCTTCTTCGTTTTTTTTTTTTTTTTTTTTCAGTGGGGTATTTCTTCTGTGTTAGTGTGTGTGTGTGTGTGTGTGTGTGTGTGTGTGTGTGTGTGTGTGGGTGTGTGTGTGTGTGTGTGTGCGTGTGTGTTTTGTTCACTTTCCTTCTTTAACTTCTTTTGTTTCATTTCACTCAATACTTCCTTCTGGTATTCTTTGTTTCTTCTTTGCCTTCTTATTTTCTTCATCTTCTTCCACTCTTTGTTCCTCCTCCTCCTCCTCCTCCACCACTTCCTCCTTAGCCTCTTCCTCCACCACCTCCACCACCACCACAACCTCGTCTTCAAGAACCCCAAAGAAGACAAAAGTAAGTCAAACAAAACGCTAAACTTTTCCATCATTACGCAAAGGGAAAAACAAGAGGAAAACTCGAGACGGGGAAGCCACCACAGCAATAACCTAAGCAGGGCGCTGGGAAATAATAACCACCGCGTAGAGGCGACGGAGGAGAAGACAAATGCACTAAGTTTCCCTTCTCTATGTCTTCGTCTTCTTGCAATTACCTCTGTCTAGAAATAATAACTCATTTTGAACGTTACTTTTTTTTTCCCCACTTCTCATAAACCGAAAGAAATGGAAACAACTTAGGGAAAAGATGATGAAATATATTTTTTTTCCTTCCCTTACAATTACATCTCCAAATAATAACTCATTTTAAACGTTACTTTTTTTTTCACCTCTCATAAACCGAAAGAAATGGAAACAACTTAGGGAAAGATGATGAAATATATATATATATATATCTTTTTTTTTTCCTTCCCTTACAATAACGTCTCGAAATAATAACAACTCATCTTGATACTTATTATATCCTCCTTAGAAAACCCGAAGGAAAATCGCCGAGGGAAAGATGATAAGATTGACAAAAATATCCCTTGCACACGAGTCAGCAAATATAGAATGATTTGTTCTAAGACTCAGCGTTCAGTGGGGGGGGAAGAGAAAGAGGAAGGGGGGGGGGGAAGAGAAGGGGATGCGGGTAATTGGTGAGGGGAGTAAAGAGGGGAGAGTGGGGAGACAAAGAGGGCGGCACGCGTCACTCCATCAAAGCTTCATAGGATTAATAAAGCTTGTAATAAATAAAGGCTGTGAGAGATGAGTAAATAGATGAACAAACAGATATATCATGGTGATTAGTGACTCCTCCTCCTCCTCCTCCTCCTCCTCCTCCTCCTCCTCCTCCTCCTCCTCCTCCTCCTCTCTTATTTGCCTTGCTAATATTGTTGTTATTGTTTTTGCTGCTTTGAGTTGTTATTTTGCTACTACTACTACTACTACTACTACTACTACTACTACTACTACTACTTCCTCACGTCATCCTCACTCGTGACTTCTATCTTATATCCTATCATTCCTCATTACCTTTATCATCTCTCTCTCTCTCTCTCTCTCTCTCTCTCTCTCTCTCTCTCTCTCTCTCTCTCTCTCTCTCTCTCTCTCTCTCTCTCTCTCTCTCTCTCCTCCTCTTCCTCTTCCTCCTCCTCCTCCTCCTCCTCCTCCTCCTCCTCACTCTCTTTGCTCTTTCCCCGCGTCTGCACTGCAATAATAAGGTAAGAGGAAGCGACAGGCCTCTGCTCGGTGGAAATTAAGTCAATGACACCTGGCGGCCTTGATTTGACTCACTCGGAAGATGTTTCACCCAGAAAAGGAAGGCAGGGTGTGTGTGTGTGTGTGTGGGTGTTAGAGAGGAGTAATATGAAGGGAAAAAAGTGTGTTAGTGGGAATTATATAAGCTTGTGATGGGAAGAAAGGTGTTTTTTAAGGATTGTGTTTAGTGGAAAGGTAAAATTTGATATGGAGGGTAAAAAGTGAAATGGTAATGAGAGAAAGAGAGAGAGAGAAATGGGTAGATATTAGTGGACATTGAGAGTGATAAACACACACACACACACACACACACACACACACACACACACACACACACACACACACACACACACACGGTTGGTTCACTTCAGCTAATTAACATTCAGCGGATTATTAAGACGATGAATTATTTTGATGGTAATAATACACAGTGTCCCGGGCAGCAGCAGCAGCAGCAGCAGCAGCAGCAGCAGCAGCAGCAGTGACGCCGTATTGGAGGTAAGCTGCTTGTGACACGTTGCCAGATAAACTCATTCGCCATAATTGCGAATTTTCACCATTTGATTGATGGCTTGCCTTGCTAATATATATAATTCCATGCAACACTGAACGCACCACCACCACCACCACCACCTCTCCTACTCCAGTAACATACATACTTACATAATATATATACATACATACATACATACATACACAACTACACATACATTTTTCATCCTAAATATACATAAAAAACTTCATTTCTAATCTGTTTAGGAACAGGCACATCAGTGGACCTTTTTTTAATCACTTTTGTTTTTCCCTTGGCCAGTTTCCCTTCTTACACAAAAGCAACACACACAAGGAGTAATAGGAGATGGATGGATGAAGAAAACTGTAATACAAACTAAACATTTTTTTTTTAATATAAGAAGGGAAAACTGGCCTAGGACACTAAAATACAATAAAATAAGAAGCCCACTAATTCTTCTGTCCCCTTATGAATGATTTCATGTGGAGAATAGAAAAAAATACGAAATACCTTCACTTTTTTTATTTTTTATTTAAACAATCAATAGAAATATTCACAAGGTTTAAAGGGTCACTTTGTCTCATAACCCTATTCTATTCCTAATTTAATCCAATTTTAATGTTCATTTCTTGGTTTAGAATTGCTCAGAAAAAAAATAATCAAATATCAAAATACAAAAAATATATATGTGTGTGCCTGTGAGTGTGTGTGTGTGTGTGTGTGCGTGTGTGTGTGTGTGTGGATGGTAAGTGGGTGGACGTGAGTGGATATTTGTGGATGGAGAGATAGAGTGGGTGGGTTAGCGTCAGCGTGAGTGGGTGTGAGTGAGTGAGTTGGTGAGTTTATTGCGAACTTGATGGCTGTTTCGCATTCAGACTGCTGTTGTGATTGATGTAGTTAGGTAGCCATTAATTTCTCTCTCTCTCTCTCTCTCTCTCTCTCTCTCTCTCTCTCTCTCTCTCTCTCTCTCTCTCTCTCTCTCTCTCTCTCTCTCTCTCTCTCATCATCCGTGCGTGTGCGTTTATGATTAAAAATTTACTTCCAAGAGAGAGAGAGAGAGAGAGGCGGAAGGAAGAGCAAATTGACTCACTCACGCTATTTTATCACCACTTCCTCTTTTCCCTAACACTTCCCCTCTCTTACCTACTTCACTTCACACCTGTCCTGCTACTTACCTTCCTGCCTTCCTCCCCCACCCTTAGTTAGCACCTGCAATTTTGTCCACCTGGTACCGATTGTTGCCTAATTCATTCACACTTCCTTGGGTATCTTATTTATCAGGACAAGCTCTTACTCTCATTCTCTCACGCTCGTATTCTCAAACACTCCTATACTTCACCTCTATTTCCGAAGACTTTATTATAATTCACACGAGTTTTTTTCCGGGTGTTTTTAGGGTTGTAGAGTTATAGTGACAAGATTTCCCACACTATCAATTGGAAAAACACTCTTGAAAACCCCGCCTGTCATCTATATGGCCTTCTAAAACAGCGTTGGGAGAGCAAAATCGCTTCTGAATACGGAGCCTCACTCTCTCTCTCTCTCTCACTCCTTTGCGTCTCTTTGGCAGATCTATTGCTGGACTCTGTGCCGTGTATCATCATCTTGTTGATGAAGATTTAACGCACGGCAGGTAATTACATAAACACCTGGCGAAGGTTCTCAGGTGATGAAGCTTAATTATCCTTAGAGAGAGGTAGAGGAGGAGGAAGAGGAGAGGAGAGGAGGAGGAGGAGGAGTGAGGGGTGAGGTAAAAGGAAGTGTCTCTTGGTATGGGAAGTGATAAAATGTGTGAGGGGAATAGAGTTGTCACGGGGATAAAAATTTAGTTGTTTTCCTGTTTCCTTCCTCTTTATTTTCTTAATTTGCGTGAATTTATAGAGTGGTAAGCTGGTGGAGGAAAGGAAGTGTTTGGAAATTGAGTATGAGGTGAGGTAAAATATGAAAATCGTATTATTTACTTGTTTCCTTCCTCTTTCCTCTCATTTTTCAAAGGATTGAGGTGGATTGAAGTGGGTTTAGAAATGGGAATGGGAGGGTTTTGGAATTAGAAATGGGGAGAAAGTCAATTAATTACCCCATTATCTTTCGTCCCTTTTATTTATCTTATTTTACTGTATTTGAAGGGGAAGGTAAAATGTTGAGAGGAGGAAGTGTTTTTGAATATCAGGAAAAAGAAAAGGAAGAATAATGGAGGAAGATTAGATATATTATTAGATCCATTTTGAGAAACACTGAATTCTCTCCCACCATTACTGCTTTCCAGAGGTTCTCGTTAAAAATACTCGTGTTTTTAGAGTATTTTTTATAATTTTAGTGATAGACTGGCAAGATTTCTAGATTATTAAAATGAAGAACTGTCTTGAAAACCTTACTAGTTGTTGCAGTGGCCTTGGAATATTGTGGTGGTGAGAAGGGAAGGCGTTTCTGAATAAGGCCATTAACTCCCTTCTTCCCATTCATTATTCCCTTATCTCTTCCCTATTCATGGGAGAGGGAGACGTTAGGGAAAATAATAAATAATAGTACCTTTTGTAAATGGGGAATGGGTAGATGTAATGAAAGGTGTGATTAATGGGGGTGGAATGAAATAAGGGGGTGATTAGATTAGCTCCCCCCACCCCCCACCCCACACCTTGTTTCCTCCTCTCCCTTTGTTCTGCAGTTATCTTTGTGTGAGTGAGGGAGAGTTGGAGGTGTTGGTGATAAGATTGGGAGTGATAAGGGTGGTGATGGTGGTGGTGGAGGTGGTGGTGATGAGGGGCTGTGATCCATCTACGCACCATTATTACATCCACTGAAGATCTGAGTGCGGAAATGAAGACAGCAATATCCTGGTGTGAAG
>CM035222.1:180535-181858 GCA_020233015.1 Callinectes sapidus
CGGAGGAGAAGGAAGTGCATGATAATGAAGAAAAAGGAGAGAGGAGAATGGAAGGCTGGAGGAGGAGGAGGAGGAGGTAAGAATAGAGTGATGGACAGCTGATGGGCACTGGACGTCTCGCCACCACAAACTTGAAGAGAGAGAGAGAGAGAGAGAGAGAGAGAGAGAGAGAGAGAGAGAGAGAGAGAGAGAGAGAGAGAGAGAGAGAGAGAGTACTGAGGTGAGATGATCCTGAAGACATATTGGTCAGAATGCAAACATACCACAGAACCTTTGATGATCGATGGACTTGCCACCCCAAACCACTGATTCCCCTAATTCAGAAACGCTTTGCTCTCTCACCACGGCCATTTTCCAAAGCCACAGAGACGACTAGCGGTGTTTTCAATATTGTTTCTCCAGTTAATAATGTAGAAATGTTGTCTCTCTGCCTCTAGAACCATTAAAACATCTTTGAAAACTTTTTTGTCTTACCACGAGTATTTTCAAAGGCCAAAGAGATGACTAGCGTTGTTTTTAAGATTGTTTCTCCACTTAATAATGTAGAAATCTTGTCAATCTGCCTCTGGAACCATAAAAACACCTTAAAAACTCGTGTAAATTTAAGTAAAGTCTTTAGAAATAGTGGAGATGAAACACAGAAGTTTATTTTAGCGGCGCCATATGACCGTCGGTGTTGTGGCGCCTTTAACATGTAGGAATTTTCTTTTACAAATCAAACATTTTTTCCCTGCCTCTCTTAACCGTATATCAATATTTGTGTTTGCATAGTCATACGTGAGGGAAAGCAAGAATTAATCACGAAAATAGATGAATGACTTGTAAAATAATAGGTAAAATAAGTAATAATAAGTAAAATAATAATAAGTAAAATAATAATATAAAATGAATAAGGCTGAAGTAAGCTGAAGCACCGTCCATCGAAGTACCGTATTGTTATAGCTCACCCTAGACACACACACACACACACACACACACACACACACACACACACACACACACACAGCCAAATTCGAAATCCTAATACCAATAATTCTAATCGTAATATATATGATTCGTGGGAAGACCAGTTTTCGGGTGAATTAGACGATTTTTATGCCTGATGCCTTGAGAATTATTGTTTATTATTGAAGCATGATAGTTTTTTATTACTATTATTGTCGTGGTCATTATTATCATTATTGGTGTGTACCTTTTGTGTTGCCTAGGTCACGGTGGTGGTGGTGGTGGTGGTGGTGGTGGTGGTGGTGGTGGTGGTGGTGGTGGTGTAGCGGTGGTGATGTTGAAATAAGCTCCTCATCGTTAAATTGTTGTTTTTATTTT
>CM035222.1:194091-206450 GCA_020233015.1 Callinectes sapidus
TGGTGTGTGTGTGTGTGTGTGTGTGTGTGTGTGTGTGTGTGTGTGTGTGTGTGTGTGTGTGTGTGTGTGTGTGTGTGTGAAATAAGGTGTTTTTTCCATTATGTTGCTTCGGTCGGAATGTAATTTTTGTTTTATTTTTCTTTTCATTTTTTTTTTTTTTTTCTCTCTTCTTTTTGTGTTATTTTACGCCCAGATTTACTAACGTGACAAAATTTCATTAGCAACTTTCCACGTACTTATTTGCACAAGCCGCTTCATCGCTATTTGTTCTTTTTTTTTTTTTCTCTCTCTCTCTCTCTCTCCTCTGAGTTTTAAGTTCAAACACACACATGAAAGAAGAAGACATAAATAAAACTTGATTTTTTCCCCTATTTAATGCCACATTTTTTAAAGCAAAGCATCATTAACGGAAAATATATAGAAAAAAAAGATCAATTTTGAGCACGGAAACTGATCTTTTGTGCTATTATATGCTAATTTTTAAAGTAAACCAACATTAACACCAACTTCATAAAAAAGTATAAGAAGTTTTACGTGTGTGTGTGTGTGTGTGTGTGTGTGTGTGTGTGTGTGTGTGTGTGTGTGTGTGTGTGTGTGTGCGTGCGTGCGTGTGGGGAAAGCAGTCGCCATCTTGAATACGTTACCTGGAAGTGTGTTATTTAATTCCCTCGTTATTGTGTTGGTCGCCGCCATCTGCTACTGCTGCTGCTGCTGCTGCTGCTGCTGCTGCTGCTGCTGCTGCTGCTGCTGCTGCTCCACCCAAGCTGTTCAAGAGCCGATGACATAAATTCCAGGAGTAATCTTGGTTGTCAACATCAATGCAATTATTTCCTCCCCTCGTCCTCCTCCCCGCCACCCTCATTACCACATCCTCGTTACCTCCCACACCAATAAGGAAATGATGTATCGTGGCTTTCTCCCTCTCCTCCCTTTTCTCGTCTTCCCAGAACACTCATCTCATCACTCTTTCATCTGCATCTCTCTCTCTCTCTCACTCACTTTCACTTTCTGGTACTCTTGTCATTTCAGTTCCTTGTTTACTTAATTATTAGTGTTTTTGTCTCCTTTGTCCCTCTCCGCCCACTGCCGCCCATCCACGCCAATTTCTTTCTCTCCCTCTCTCTATCCTTTCCTCGTCTCCCCAGAACACTCATCTCATTCCTCTTTCATCTCCATCTCTCTTTCTCTCTTCCTCTCTCACTCACTCTCAGTTTCTGGTTCTCTTCGTATTTATCTTCCCTACTTACTTAATTATTAGTCATTTCGTTTGTTACTGTTTTTTTTCTCTCTTTTCCTCCCATACACACCTATTTAAGCCTATTCCTTTTATTTCACCATTTATCTCGTACACCTCTTCCTTATTTTACGTTTTCTTTCTCCTCTCCATCTTTCTTACTTTCTCGAAATCTTGTTCTCTCATTTTCCATTCTAGAATAAAAAAGTACACCCATTTTCTCAATATATGATCTCCTACCTACTCTCCTCCATCCATCAATCAATCTATCTATCTTTCTACCCTCCGTTTTTCCTTCTTCTTTTCTCTCTGCCTTCGTCTTCGCGGTAAAAAAACAGCCCCCAAGAAAATGACCACAGACGTTACTTTTCTTTCCTTCCTTCTTTGTTATCTTTAGCGGGCAATGGGCGAGGCTGGATGAAGTTATCGTGCCTTGCTATCACAGGCAGACCCGAAAGGGCAAAAGTTACATCAACACACGTCAGTCGCGTCACTCAGAGCAAAGAGGAGAAGGTGGTGGTGGTGGTGGTGGTGGTGGTGGTTGGTGGTTGGGGGTGGTGGTGGTGATGAGGAGGAGGAAGAGTAAAGCATAGTGGAAGATAAAGATAATGAAGACAAAGGAGAAGGAAAATAGAATGAAAAAAAAAAAAGAAATGTCAATGACAAAATATAAACAGGAGAAGAATACGAAGAATGAAAAAAAAGAAAAAAAAGTAAGAAAGGAAGAAGAAAGAAGTAGGTAAAAAGAAAATCAACAACAACAACAACAAGGACATGATAAAAAAAAAAAAAACATGTACCGGAGGAGAAGGAAGTGCATGATAATGAAGAAAAAGGAGAGAGGAGAATGGAAGGCCGGAGGAGGAGGAGGTAAGAATAGAGTGATGGACAGCTGATGGGCACTGGACGTCTCGCCACCACAAACTTGAAGAGAGAGAGAGAGAGAGAGAGTAATGTGTGTTGGGTAACTTTGTAGACACTTGGCCTTTTAAAGTAAGTCATGTGTTGGTTACATGTATATTTTTTTCTTTTTCTTCTTATTTTGGTTTTATTGTATTATCTGCGTTCGATTTCTCTCTCTCTCTCTCTCTCTCTCTCTCTCTCTCTCTCTCTCTCTCTCTCTCTCTCTCTCTCTCTCTCTCTCTCTCTCTCCCCATCCATCCTTCCACCAATCCACTCATCCACCTCTTACCTCTTATGTGGAGGAGTGGAAGAAGGACGGATGGTCACTACTCCTGCTGCTCCGTGTCACCCACCTGCTGACTTCCGCTAACTCATCCTCACCCTTCTCCCTCTCCCCTCTCCCTCACCCCTCTCCCTCACCCCTCTCCCTCATCCCTCTCCCTTGCTATAACTTTTGCTGTCACTCCCAACCCGATTATTCTCAATGTTCCTTTCTTTTGTGAATATGAGGCGCAGTGTGTGTTCTCGAGTCTGGCCCCTTAGAATCTCCCAGTTCCTCTTCCTCTTCCTCTTCTCTCCCCTCTCTCCCCCTCCACGGCTGAGGTCAGAGCCAGGCGGGGGTCGCTGGTGGGCTCTCAGTGGGGTCCCTGGGGCGCACCGATCACTCCTGCCTTCCATGTGTCAAAGGGAAGGAGTTCTCAAGAGTCTCTGAAGGATCTTTGTTGCATTCGTGCGTCCTGAGAAGGTTTTTTTTTTTAGGGGGTATTCTTTGTCTTGTTTGTTTTTGTTTGATTGGCTGGTTTTTGTTTTGTTTTGGTTTGTATTCTGAAATGCTTTGTTCTCATCATTACTACTTTCAAAGGCCTCTAATTGAAGGTATTCGTGTTTTTAAGGGTATTTTTATGGTTGTAGCGATGGGTTTTTAAGGTTTATTGTTTATTATAAAGAAAAACTGTCTTGAAAACCCATCTAGTCGTTTCTCTGTAGCACTGGAAAGTAGTTGTGGTGAAAGAACAAGTTGATTTTGTATACGATCCTTATATGTTTTGGATTGGCATTGTTTGTCTGTTTGTCTGTCTGTCTGTCTGTCACGTAGTATGTCCTTAAAAAAAAGGATAAAGGATACGCCTTACTTCTTTATTTGTGTTTTGTTTGGGTTAAGCCTCGTTTTTTTCTCTTTTTGTTCATTCCGAAGCTTCAGTTAGTTTGTTCGTTCCTTCGTCGGTTCAGGGTGGTGTTGACTCGTCCCTTATCGCGCCATGAATAAGTTAAGACAATTGTTGAGTTAAGCATCCATTAAACAACAACCGGAGAGAAACTTTAAAACATCAAGAAAGAAAAACCAAGATTAATTCAGTTTCCAGTAACATATTCTAGTAACACAATGTCCAGTGAACCTTGAGACTACCTTCCTTGGTAATATCCTTGGGCGTATTCCAGTGTGTGCCTCTGGAGTGAAAGCTGCAGCAGGGGAAAGGGCCTGAGAAGGATCATTATTGGCCGGGTAGGATCAAGGAGCACTCAGGGTTATTAAGGACATGCAGTGTGAACTCTCAGCGCCATTACAGGATACGTAGGATGAAGGTCTATATTCGGGAACGTCCTGGTGGTTCCCTTTACTACATTTAGCGTTCTGCCGTGGTGTTCGTCAGGATTTTTAAGAGTTTGCGTGGTTTTGATCGTAATTTTGCAAGTTTTCCATTGCGTGTAAGAATAGCTATGGATAAATTAAATAAGATAGTAAGAAATGACTCAATAAGGAAGAATAATGAGTAGTCTTAACTCCTTCTGACCTCCAAAGACCTCTCCTAATGTTAATAAAATCGTATAAGGACACATGGAAAGCCCACAACCATTAAGAACATAAGTGGTAAAGTCATGGTAAAAACGTGTGTCAGTATTGAAGGGGCTAATCCTCTGACCTCCATAGACCTCCCCAAATGTCAATAAAATCCTTTAAAGACACAAGAAAACCTGAAGGACATTGAAAACAACCTAAATGAAATCTGAAAGTGCCTAAATTCATGGTAAAAACGTATTAATATTGAAGGGGTTAATCCTCTGACCTCCATACACCTCTCCTAATGCTAATAGAATCCTTTAAAGACACACGAAAACCCAAAGGACATTGAAAACAGCCTAAATGAAATCTGAAAGTGCCAAAATTCATGGTAAAAACGTGTCAGTATTGAAGGGGTTAATCCTCTGACCTCCATAGACCTCCCCAAATGTCAATACAATCCTTTAAAGACACATGAAAACCCGAAGGACATTGAAAACAACCTAAATGAAATCTGAAAGTGCCTAACAACCTTAACCTAACCACCACATCACCACAGGGGCGTCACTGGAGGATGTCAGGTTATTAAGGGGCCCCAAGGAACTGCTCTGAATATCTTGGATCATTAGAGTCCTGTGGGATCGTGAAGTCTTCGGTGGGAGGTGGCGACGCCCAGCAGATCCGCCATAAACAAAGCATAATGAACAGCGGCGGCCCCAAAGGACACGATAATGCCATCCAATTGAAGTTTTATGTCCCTGAGTTTCCTGAATGGTCCGCCACGACGTTATTAAGAAGACTTCCGCCGGAGAGGGTTGCGGATTGCTCCCTCTCTCTCTCTCTCTCTTTCTTTCCCCTCCTGCTGTATTCCACGGTAGCTTCACCCACCTGGACATCTTCCACCACCACCACTGCTTTTCTCACCTTCATTATTCCCAGTTATATTTATTTATTTATATATCTATTTAATTATTATTTATTTATCTATTCAATTTATTTCAGTTTTTTCGTGTGTGTGTTCTCTCCATCAGCTATTTTGTACCTTAGAATATCACTCCCATTAGAAACCACATGTTAAAACGTCCTCTTACTCCACTACACTGTTATATCATTTTCTTACTCCACATGTGATCTCTTCCACTTATCCACTCTCGTTTAAAGAAGTATTTTTCATGCTTACTTTGTTTCTCATCTAGTACTTTTGATTTCTTTGTTTTATGTTATTTTTTCTATTTTATTTTGTATGAAGTTTTCTCAGTCACTTCCTTCTATAATACTTTTCATATTTTTTTCATTATTCATTCTTTCCTTTTTCTCTTCCTTTAACCTTCATTCCTCCGTCCATTTCTATATATATTCACCTATTTATTCATCATTTCATTACCTTCTTCCTCCCTTCCTAAACCTAACACACACACACACACACACACACACACACACACACACACACACACGCACACACACACACACACACACACACACACACACACACACACACACACACACACACATGACGGCCAGAATATTTAACTTCCTGATACCCCCCCACTAGTTACTATTATTCACACGCAACCCACACGCACAGACACGCACTCGCACACGCACGCGGACAAAATATGCACGCAGTACTTCTTTTTGGCGACACACATGCAAATTGCTCCGACTTTGATGGGAGAGAAGAAGAACTGCGCGGGACACTTAATTGAGGAAATGTGTTATGATAAGAGTGACTTGCTAATCGCGCCGCTAGATGGGGAAGAGGGGGAGGAGGAGGAGGAGGAGGAGGAGGAGGAAGGGGAGGAAGAGAGGTGGGAAGTGAGAGGCGTCTGATAAAAGAAATGACGCATAGAATAGATTAGGTTGTGTTTAGCTAAGTTAGTTTACATTAAGTTAGGTCGTGTTGATTTGAGTTGAGTTACTTAAATTGGGTTAGAATATTAGAATAAGGAAGACCAGACGGGCATATTTACAAATAGTTCATGAAGGTTTGACGAAGATGGGAATAGAAAAGAAGAAAAATATTAGGACAGACAAGATAAATAAGGGTAAAAAAAAAATCAATTGAATAAAAACATGTTAATTCAAACCGGAAACATGTGAATCGAACAAATCAAGGAAAAAATTAAGCTATGGCAGAAGATGTATGAAAAATACTGATCACTAAAAAAAATGATAAACACAAATGAATGAAGACACAAAAAGACAAATTAAAGTACGCAAGTAAAGTAAAAAAAAAAAAAAAAATGCCGTGACCCAGAAAAGAAACGAGAAAAAATAACAAATCAAAACAAACACTAATGAATGAGAAGAAAAAAAGACAAGAATTCGAGTAAGCAAGTAAAATCAAACAAGAAAGAAAAAAAACTGTGATCCAGAAAAGAAATGAGAGAAAATGACAAATGACTAATTACAAAAACGTGGACAAAGAGTAACCGCAAGAATAATGGAGGGAAAAAAGATAATGGCAAAAAGCGACGTTGACGAAGTAGAGGGGCAATAATACAGAGGAGTTACGATGACATGGGGACCAAATTGATTAGAAGAGAAACTGCTGTATTACGAAGAGGACGTAACGATGGAGACTAATCACGACACTCTTGATAGGAAAGAAAAAAAAAAGGAATAGAAAAAAATGATAATATAGACCAAGTAGAAAAGAAAGACAATGTGTAAAAGATACTTGAATAATAACATATATTATTTCGTAGGAAAGAAAAAAATGAATTGAAAAAATGATGATACAGGCCAAATATAAAAGAAAGACAATGTGTAAAAGATACTTAAACATTAACATGTATTTCTTTTACTTCTTAGATTATTATTATTTTCTTATTCTTGTTACAGTATATAGTATTAATCTTTAACGAGTGGTAGTAGTATATGTATATGGTTAAGGTAAGCATAGATACATTAATAAGTTAGAAGTAATGATGATACAAAATGTGCTACTTCTCTTACACTTCACCGGTTTTAAATGATGCTTTTGATGATTTAATTAAGAGACTGACACCTTAATTGAAGCACACCTAACAAAGCGCCCTTCACACATTAAACAAGGTAACAGCACACTCAAGATACCAAAGATACAAGACAGAATCAAAACAAGAACAAAACTGAAAAAAACTATATCAGTAAAAATATAATCAAAACCACAAAAATAACACAGGAAACAAAATAATAATGCCAAAAACCAGGACTATGGACACAGACAGGGGCGGCAGTGACGAAGAGAGGAGATTAAGTAATAACGACGCGTGAAGAAACATGCTGTGATGGAGGCAACATAATAACGACAAAAATGCCATATCAAGTGGGACGCTGACGGAGAACACGATAATAACGCAAATGCCACTCACTTAGTATACGCGGGGCGATGCACGGGACCACTGGTAATCATGTGTGTGTTTTCCTGTCCATTTGTCCCCGTCATCCCCCGCTGGACAGGGAGACGGGAACTGCAGCGGCTGAACTACACACCCACTACCGCGGCATCTTTCTGTAGTACTTCTGTAGGGGCGGGGGAAAGAAGTACTTGAGATACAGCTTCCTCCTTCACCCCTCAGTACTCAGGGCTCATTGTATTTAATGTATTGCCGATGATAATGATGGTAATGGTGATAATGGTGAGGGGGGGGAAGTAGATGAAAGTTAGCGCACGCACACGGCGGAAGTTGCAAGGTTCCTCCTCATCGCGTGGCGGCGCTCCGGGGGGGTCGGCGGCGCCACAGAAGCGTCCAACTCCGGGGATATTAGAAAGTTGTGTTTGATGGTGGCGGGCGGTGCGCGGGAATTAAGGAAGCTCCCGTGGAATTATGGAATATCGTATAACGCCGACAATAGGTGGACGGCGCGCGCCTCTCTCCCAGACCACCTGATCTGGTGAGCCGCCGTGGGTATGATTGCTCTTCTGGCTTCTTTTGATGTCGGCTCAAGGGAAGTAGAGGATCTGGCTGCTACTGAACCTCCTCCTCCTCCTCCTTCTCCTCCTCCTTCTCCTCCTCCTCCTCCTCCTCTTCTCCCTCCTCTTCCTACTGTTCCTCCTTCTCCACCAGCCTCACCCTCCCTCCTTCCCTCTCTTAATCCCCCTGCAGACCTGCGGGTTATGGAGAGCCTCACCCTCCCTCCTTCCCTCTCTTAATCCCCCTGCAGACCTGCGGGTTATGGAGAGATTCCACTTTCACTTCAAATCGCTCAGTGTCAAAACTACGCCAGAATTCCACCACGTCCCGCCCTCACAGTGACCCGCGGACTTCACATGTGTCTCGGTGTGTTGGTGTTCCTGTGTACGCTAACATATGACGCCCCTGAAGTTTATTTTTATTATTATTATTTATTTTTTATTTTTTTTAAGAGGGGAAAACTGGCCAGGAGCATAAAAAATAGTGACAATAAAAAGGCCCACTAATTTGCTAGTCCCCGTAAAGATGGAGAAAGTCAGGGATAAATGTCTTGAACCTTCCCTTCTGTTTGCGTATATGAAAGGTTCGTGTGGGTCTAATCAAGGTGAACATCACAACCAACAAGTTACCTGAAGCTGCGTACCGTACTGAACTTGCCTTCCCCTCCTCGTCTCGTATTCTAACTTCTGCGCTTCACCTCTACTATTTCAAAACGCTTTATTTCAATTACCACGAGCCCTTTAATTTGCTTTTACCGTTCTAGAAGCAGAGTGACAATATCTTTTACATTAATCGGAGAAAACACTCGTAAAATCTCCGCTAATCATCCCTGTGACCTTCTAAAATAGTCGTGGTGAGAGAGCAAAGCATTTCTGAATACGGACTCTCTCTGGCTCCTTGTTTGTTACTATGATAACCCAAACCCGCTGCTCTCTCACACACACACACACACTCCCTCCCGTCTCGCCAACTGCACTGATGGGGACGGTAAGTGAAAACAATTACGTAACGAATAGTCTCCATCTGTCTCCCTTCGATACATAATGACCTGAGTGACTGAGCTGGTGAAACTACGACCTCCCAGACTCCCACCTCCTCTCCTTAGCCTCTCCCTCTCTCTCTCTCCCTATCCGCTATACCCTCTTGCCTCCCGTCTCAGCCCAGGGGAGGAGGTAACCAGTCCCTTAGCGGCGTTACGTCTACCTAAACACGAAGGTGACTTGATGGGGCCAAAGCGAGGCGTGGGAGGGTTTATGGCAGATGGAAGGCAATTGTTTTTCGGAGTCCGCCGCGTTGTGTTGTGTAAGCTGCGATGTTCCCCTTGTGTCGGCTCCTCCTTATCCCTTCCCTCCTCCTCTTCCTCCTCCTCCTCCTTCTTCTTCTTCTTCTTCTCCTCGCCCTCCACCCACTGGCCGTCGAACTGTTAATGGAGAAGCAATTTTATCCTCCCAGAATGAGTCATTTATCAGCGTCTGGCGGTGGTGAGTGTGGTGGTGTGGCGGCTGGAGAATGAGGAGGAGAAGGAGGAGGATTAGAGGTAAGAGGAAGAGGACTGGCTGCTGCTGGTTCTCCGCTGTACCTACATTCCTGCTGCGAGGAATAAAGGTGTGAAGGACTCCGGACTCACCTGCTTACTCACCTTACGATGACTCATGATTACCTGTGTGTGAGGAGAGGAGACTACAGGTGACTCGTGGGGGAGAGGAGGAGGAGGTGATGTAAGAAGAAGAAGAAGAGGCCTACAAAATGGAAAGGTTAAAAAAAACAAGACATGAAAGAAGCAAACGAAGAAGAATATAAATAAAAGGAACAAAAAATAACAAAAAACAAACGCGAATATGATGAAAACAAGATAAGAAAATGGGAAAAATATGAATAATAAAAAAAAACAAGATAGAAAAGATAAAAAAAAAACACAAATAGGAAGAAAACAAAAAATAACAAATCATAAAAAAAACATAAGAATAATAAGAAGAGAAAAAATAAAGAAAAACTTAATATACTTGATGGATACCTGATATTTATTTGCTTTCTCACACTTAGACAACTTGAAGGAGGAGAATGTTAAGTTTGTACGTGTCAAGTCTGAGGTGTTAAAATTCTGTTTCTTGTGATGAACTGATAATTATTCATTGGGAAACGTGCCTAATGTGTTGAGCGGTGTGTATTTGTGTATATTTTCATCTTTTTGCACGGACGGTGAGGGAAATGAAGGAAGGGAAGGAGGGAGGGAGGAGGGAAGTAGGTGGGGAGAGAGGGAGGGAGGGAAGCAGGCAGGGAGGAAGGGAGGGATTGGTAGGAAGGGAGAGGATGAAGGTGAAAGACAGGAGGATTAGATGAATAACGTTAGAGAGACGGATGTGGTAAAGTGTGTGTGTGTGTGTGTGTGTGTATGTGTGTGTGCCCGCGCGCGCGTGTAAGATAGCATCATAAACATTTGGACCTTTAAGAGGACTGGCAAAATAGGGGGCTGTTTATTTGCATTGTCTTTATTACCTTAGCCAGCTTCCGTCTCCTTCATGTAAAAAAATAAATAAATAAAATAAATAAATGAATAAAGAACATTATAACATCACTAACAACATGAAACATTAATCACTCGTGGAATTACATCAAGAAACACACGTACAAGCAACATTTCATGCCGTACAATACAACACAAGAGCGCCAGGCAAGCAGATTAGGGTAAGAACGGCGGCGGCGGTGGTGGTGGTGGTGGTGGCGGCAGAAAGGCGGGTGGCGACATCACTTCAGATTTGCCTGACGCCAGAATACTGCGGCGCCACACCCTTCTCTTTCATCCTATAAACCTCTTCCTTCTCCTCCTCCTCCTCCTCCTCCTCCTCCTCCGCAGTCTCCACGGTCGTCCTCCTCCCTCCTGAGACTCGCATTAAGTTTATATGACCTTGGCCTCTCTTCCCAGGCGCGGGGGATGCAAAAGGAAGGATCTCAGTTTCTTAAGTTTGATGTTTTGTTTTTTGAAGGACGCCTCTACACCGGATTCTGCGAAGTGTGTTTCTTATATCTTTCTGACGTCATTCGAGTAAGTGGTAATGATCGTTTTTTTGTTTTTGTTTTTTTGTTCATGTTTATCACTTTCTTAGATACACACTTAGATATATTTATGTGCATGTGTTTATCCCTTATTTTCTAAGTTTGATGTTTTTTTTATTTTTCAAGGATGTGTCTAGATCGGATTCTGTGATGTTTGTTTCTTTATGTCTTTCTTGCGTTATTCGAAAAAGTGGTAATGATTTTTTTTCTTTTTTTTTTGGTTAATATTTATTACGGTTTTAGATACATACATAGATATATTTATGTGTCTGTATCTTTCCCTTCATCCTTCCACACGTACATATTTATCTACAAACACTATGTTGGACAGATAGAGAAGCAAACTGACAGATAGATATAAAGATCGATAAGCAGATCTTTCTTATACAGATAAATAGACTGGAAGACAGAAAGACACATATAGACGGAGAGACAGCCACACTAGACAAAGACAACAAACCTTTACTTAAATAGATAGATAGACAAACAGATAGACAGACAAACAGCTAGACCAAGAAATACATAGACAGACAAACATAGAAACATACATACATACATACATACATAGACGTGCAAACAGACAGACAGACAGGCAGGCAGCACACAGGATGGCAGGACAGAGGGAGTGAGAGAGGAAATAATACTAACAAGAATAATATTTTAAAATTCATTGCCGCGTGTGATATATTTCGTTCATAAATCATTCAAAACTGCGCACGTCCACCGAATAACGGAAGTGAGCCTCATGTGCGACAATATCAACGCCAACAAAACTAAAAACAACAACAACAACTAAAAACAACAATAACAACAACAAGAGTCAACTGACGTATAGAAACCTGCTTATATTCACAGTAAAAGTACGTCATTAAACACGACCAACAAAAAAGATATGAGTTTAAGAACGAAGGAAAGAAGAGAAAACAACTCCATAATCCTACTGTCTGAATAGATAGATAAATAGATAGATAAATGAATACACAGTAGAAACACGTCATTAAACACAGCCAACAAAAATGTAATAAAAATGAGTTTGGGAAGGATAAAAAAAGGAAAAGAGAAAAGAAAAAAAAATCATTGTGTTACTTACTGAATAAATAGATAAATAGTTAATTAAAGAAATCGACAAATGATCTAATCTATAAAAATAAGAAAAGAATAAGTTTGAAATAGTTTGCCTGTTTAGTTTTATAAATGTTTCAATATTCTTCAATTAGAAACACTTAGATTACAGAAAATTTTAATAAAAACAGACAGAATGTTAAAAGGAAAAAGGTTTACTAATAAAAGATATGAAAAGGCCAACACTTCCGCTAGTGAGGTGGACAGAACAGAGTCTCAATACTGAATGAACGTAGAGATAAGATTAAATTGAATAAACAGACGCTCAGCACTCAATAAAGAAAGAAAATCGAGAACAGAGAGAGAGAGAGAGAGAGAGAGAGAGAGAGAGAGAGAGAGAGAGAGAGAGAGAGAGAGAGAGAGAGAG
>CM035222.1:215485-227742 GCA_020233015.1 Callinectes sapidus
TTTTGTGGTGTTTGGAAGAGATGGTAACTTGTGTGGAGTACTGTGGAAGAGGGAACCATACATCTATTTGTTTCCTTTTTTTTATACCTGAAATACAGTGTAAGGTTATATGAGTGGAATGACGAGGGTTTCTTCTATTTTGTGGTGTTAGGAAGTGGTGGTAACTTATATTGAGTACTGTGGAACGGTTAGGTTTTGTGTATGGAGGAAAGGGAGGTAGACAGTACAGCTTACCCTAGATTAATTAATTAGTATTCCTTGTTTTTTCCTGGTGGTGTTAGTGGTGGTGATGGTGATGGTCCTACTATTGCTCTTTTTTCTCCTTTATTGCTGCTAAATATACTGTCGTTATTATTATTATTATTATCACTACACTTGTTATTGATGAGACGAGTAAATACGTGTGTACATTGAGGAACATGCGAATAAATGGTCGCCGCTCTCACCCAAGTAAATTATTTCAAAGTCACCGGATTTTAATAAAGTTCGGTAGCATGGAAAACAATAAAGAATTAATATTTGAAACACCGGAAACACATGAATAATCGCATCGTAATATCAGTGAATACATTACAGACTCACGGGGACACTCAAACGAGAGACAAAAAAAATGAAATAAACAAATGAATAAGTATACGAATTAATAAATGTTTTGTGAGGTCGCGAGGAGAGAGAGAGAGAGAGAGAGAGAGAGAGAGAGAGAGAGAGAGAGAGAGAGAGAGAGAGAGAGAGAGAGAGAGAGACCCACACATTAAAACAAATTTCACTATCAAAACATAGACTATTAACCCTTCAATACTGGGACACATTTTTACCACGAGTATGGGGTGTGATTAGACGGTTTTATTGACATTAGCAAGGGTGTATGGATGTCATAAGATTAAAGCTGTAGAAAATCAACAAATAGTAAGCAGAATAAATATAAAAACGCATTTCAATATACGCATCTCAATACTGAGTGGGTTAATACGTGAACGCACTAGGTCCATTTAACACAAGGACAGCCACGTGTAGGCCTTCTTATAGCTTCCCTTTTCATATATTCGTAATTAAGTCCCGCTTACATAATGCACAAAAACGCCTTACAATATTTAGAGAGATTTGAAATATAATGTTAAAACCATTGAAGTAAATAAAGGTTAGCAGAAAGGAGTGACATTACGGCTGCTCCTGTGTGTGTGTGTGTGTGTGTGTGTGTGTGTGTGTGTGTGTGTGTGTGTGTATGACATCACCCCCGCTGCCATGTTCTCCCAGCGGCCATCTTGTTGTCATGTTCACCACGTCACATGAACACAAAGAACACCTGTCAGTTGTGTGTTGTACAGCCCTCGCGCACACCTGGCCACTTACCTATGCTCCCCCGGCGGCTGGGTAGTGGCGGAGGCGGTAACGGTGGCGGTGGCGGCGGTGAAGGTGGTGGTGGCGGTGGCGGTAGTGGTGGTGGTGATGGCGGTGGATGTGATGGCGCGTTCGAATACTAGATTATTAAGGTTATTAAGGCTACTTGTGGCGGCGATGTTGAGTGAGTGCAGAAGTTGTGTTGCGGTGGTGAAGGTGGTGGTGGTGGGTGGTGGCGGTGTGTTGGGGAGGAACGCACGTGGCGGCGGCGGCAGTGGTGGTGACGGTGGTGGTGGTGCGCAGTGGTCACATGGCTATAGTGATGTACGGAGACTAGTTAAGTGCGAGATTTGTGTATTTTAGTGAGTATTTACCGCTCTGCTCTGACACACACACACACACACACACACACACACACACACAGACACAGGCACACACACATAGACACAGGCACACACGTTTGAGCCTGTCGTAGCGTAGGTCGGGTGAGGTCCACGCCGTCTGGTTGTTAAGATTGGCACTGATAGCGAGGAGTTAGTGGCGCCCTGAGCGAGAGGACGTGTGTGGTGTGAGGGAGGGAAGGTGCAGAGTGATCCATAAATCGCCTCCACAACTCCAGTCTCTCCCCGGGGTGTTAAATAGGTAGCGATCACGTCTCGACCACATGATCCTGAAGGTTACACACACACACACACACACACACTTCTATATTTCCAGCTTCCTATAATTGGATTTTATTTTATAGGGAGGTTTTAAGATGTTTGTTCCTGTTTTTTGGCTGACTTTTTGGCCTGTAAGGGGACTGGCAAACTGGTGGGCTTTGTGTTTTCATGTTTTTTGTTGTTCTTGGCTAGCTGTGTCCCTGTTACACACACACACACACACACACACACACACACACACACACACACACACACACACACACACACACACACTACAAAAAAACAGTACAGGGGACATAAATAAAACTGCGACTGAGGAAATGCATTGGAAAATATTTTACTGAGACAAAACGCGTATTTCACCATCATTGAGGATTATGTAACACCCGAGTTATTTTATATAATTTCCGAACACACATCATGGCCCGTGCAAGGCTGGGCGTCACACTGGCTATCGGGAACGTACACACACATACATATCACGCACGTAACGATAGCATAAAGAAGAGTAACGTGTTGGCGATTCATACACATTTTGTTTATTCCTACACATGTATTTCGAAGCGCATAATGGAGTACCTTCACTTCATGAGGAGAGACACTAGACACCTGTAGAATCAATAACCCCTTCAGTATTGGGACGCATTTTCATATTTATTTTGCTTATTATTTGTCGATTTTATACAGCTACAGAAACTCATGTAGGGATTCCATTACAGACTCCCTTTGTCGATTTTATGCAGCTTCAGAAACTCATGTAGGGATTAGATTAGCACAGACTCCAGCCATTAATCTTCTGACCTCCATAGAACCTTACTAATGTCAATGAAATCATCTAATCACACACGAAACTCATGCTAAAAATCTTTCCTCACTACTGAAGGGGAACAATACGAAGAAGACCTCAAATGCACTGGACCAGGTGGGTGATGCTACCTTGCCCGTGACCCACCTGTGACCTCCCTTAGTGTACCCCTTTGTGTCCCAGCAAGGAGTCCCAGCCTGCCCTCTAAACTCTTCCTTCACACAATCAAGAGAGGAGGATTTTGAAGACACTGATTCTCAAAGTTAAGATGATCCTTTACTCATATTGCTTAGTGACTCACATCTCACTGAGTCCTTTATGAGTTTCCCAGTGACCGATGCTCCTCTTACGTAAATATGATTAGAAAGATTCCCAGGTGAGGATGTAGAAGCAGGAGAGGAGGGAGGGACAGGTGGTGATGGCAGCAGCGGCGCGGTGCCCTTACCTGGGGATTCATGGATGCAAAAAGGATCAGAAACGGAGAGAGGTTCAAGTATATCGCTGTCGGTGTAATAGCAGGCAGTCAATGGCATTTCAGACAGGATGGACCAGGGCCCGCCTCCATTATACTTGAGGGTTGCCAGCTACTCATGCCCGCTTCGCCCCTCACTGCAGCCCTCCCTCACCCCCTGCACCTGTGAGATAGGTAATCGTGAGGGGCGTCCTGCTTCACCTGAGTGTTTCGACTCCCGTGTCACTGTAAGCGGTGAAAGAAAGACACTATGAAATTTAAAGATCGCTCTGACAAACTTTTTCCAACGCTCGCTGAGTGGCCGCACATCCTCAAGCCAGCCCAAGTCAGTGTGCGTTTGGCTTGCGTGGAGGGAGGACGTGCGCCGGTCGTGTTGTGGCGTCCGCGCGCTGTGCTCTGGTAACTTTTTCGCACCCTTCGAGAAAATTATAATTATTTGTTTTACCCACATGAATACAAGTGCAGAAAAGATATCATGAAGTTTATGTTGGTTATTGGCGCGTTGCTCGAGACCAGTGATTAAAGCGAGGCTGTATTTACTCGTATAGTTAGGGACTTTTTTTATACTTTTTTTTTGTTTGGACTGCTGCGTGGCGGCCTCAAGTTTGGGAACGTCCGCCCAGAGAGAAGAGGTGCGGTGCTGCCTTGTGGCCTCCCGCCTCACCTGCCTCGCCATGGAGGAACTCTTGAGGTAAGCTACTAATTGTTCAGGTTGTGACAAACTTTATTTATCGCCGCCAAGGAAATTATTTCTTTTCTGTCCTGGAAAATGATGGAATGGCTGGACGGCAAATTCAACTTTGCTCATAAAAGTTGTGGTAAAGTTTTGTCTTATTTTTGCTGCTTTGCCGCGCCGCTGCCTCCACGGATTTGCTTTGTCGGGAAATGTGCGCACGTTGTCTTCTGATTTCATAATTAATGCCACTTAGTTTGTGAAATTCAACGAAAAAAGTTTTCCCCAATGCACTTTTGGCGGAGGAAAGGCAGCGGGAGAGGCAGAGGCTCGTCACGGCCCGGTGACTCCGACGAGCTGCCCGCGACGTGACAACAAAGTCCTTGTCATCATCCTCCTCATCCCGACCTGACCTGACCTGACCTGACCTCACCAGCCTCACTGTGGGGAGAGGGGGGTGGCAGTAGCCTAACGTGCGAGGACACGCTCACCCAGGCAGCAATTTTGCTCTACGATGCTAAATTTCAAAAGGATTTCAGACTGAGACGGTCACGTGACTGCATGACGGACTGATGTAGCAGGCAGCGATGAGAGTAAAGTGCTGAATAATGCATTGCGATACATTATTTATACAATTGAATTAAAGATCATCCGTTGGGAGGATGGGGAGAGAAGAGGTGAGGACGCCTGGTGAGTGCGAGCAGAGCGGAGTGTGTGGCCCCAGCAGCCCCCGGCAGGAGCGAGGTGAGCGCCGCGAGAGGAAATACAGAGAGCACTGCCGCCCGTCTCTGCTCTGCTCATCGGGACGTGCAAACTCGGTCGCGTAAAATAGCCGAGGAGTCGAAGCCCTCCTGCACTGCCTAACAAGTTTACGCACGGCTCGGGCAGCGCTGAGGCGGTGGGGGAGGCTGCAAGGCCCGCTTAGGCTTGTGTGTGGACTTCACTAGACTTCACAAGGAGGCAAAGGGGGCTGGGGATCGCTCTTTGAAGTCAGTTAGACGTTCACATATTGATTGCTCGGCCTCTGGGGTACCCCTCGCGAGAGAGAGAGAGAGAGAGAGAGAGAGAGAGAGAGAGAGAGAGAGAGTAATCTGTTTAAGAGCTGGATGAAATTCGTGGTTTACAAGCTTTTCGTGAAACATCAAAAGTGTGTGTGTGTGTGTGTGTGTGTGTGTGTGTGTGTGTGTGTGTGTGTGTGTGTGCGTGTGTGTAGGCTGCCCAGTAAAGGAGGCATCAGTGTTCTGAGATAAATAGAGCTGAGGAGACAAGTCTTGCATCGCTTGTGTTGCTCACGGAAACAGCAGTCACGGTGGTGGCGGTGGTGTGGGCACGGCGGCGGCGGGGACGACACACAGGCAGGTCGGGAAGCCACACTGGGGATCACTGAGGGAAGGGGAGGGGGGGATGCGTGAATCAAAACAAAATCCCCTTGGAGCCTGGAAAGGAGGTGGGAGGGAGGTGTTGGTGTGAAATAAACACTTTTAATTGAATTACGAGGTGGCTGCAGGAGGCTGGTGGTGGTGGTGGTGGTGGTGGGACGTGATGGGCGGTGAGGGGGCCTGGCGACCGGTCGATCTTGACTTAACACAATTTGTCCTTCCCTCCCTCCTTCCTTCCTTCCTTCCTCCCATCCTTTCGTCATTCCTTCTCTCTATTCCTCTTTTGTAATAAAAATACCTCAAGTTAATTATTATTGTTATTGTCGTCGTTGTTATTGTTATCACTTTTATTTAGTGTTATTATTTTTGGCGTTATCATTATCAGATGATCATAAAGTTAATATTATCATTGCAGTTTAATGTGGCCTCTTTTGTTTAGCTTATTGTGTACTTTTGTAAAGGATCGAATATTATTTTCCAAACAAACAAATGATGACTCTCTTCTCCTTCTCCATCTTCACTTATCATCACACACACACACACACACACACACACGTTCAATCAGTCTATGAATACATACACATGACACAACCTCTACTTAGTTCTTCTCTACATTTACTCTCCCTTATCACACACACACTTGCCACAGAGAGACTATTGCTTCCTCACCTCCACGCATCATAAGGCTCAGTGGGATTCTGGTCTGCTACGTGTGATGCATTGAGGGAATTACACTGTTAACCCCTAAAGTACTATGACGCATCTTTATTCTATACTATATGACGATTCTATACAGCTTCATAGACTTATGTGAGGGATTAGAGTAGTGAAGACTGGCCATTAATCTCCTCACCTCCATAGAGCTTTTCTGATGTCAATAAAATCATCTAATATTACCTAAAAAAAAAAAACTGAAGGTAAAAATGGGTCCCTGTACTGAAAGGGTTAACTTTTTCAGGGGTAGAGAATATTTCACTTCCTCGCCTTTCACAGTCACAAGGGCTCACTCTGTATTCCGTCTATTTGTTTCTGTGGCTCAAAAATGAATTGTTAGTTATGGTAGGGATAATAATTGTGTTAATTATAATACAGAGGAAATTACACTGCTAATTTGTTCAGAGGCAAAGCATTTCACTTCACTTTTCAGTCACAAATGGCTCAGTATTCCGTCTATTTGTTTCTATGGCGATAGAATACACTTTTAGCTATGGTAGTAATGATAATGTTAATGTTAATGATAATATATAATAGTAACGGCAACGACACTAATGATAACTGTAGTAACTGCCACAACATTAAATATCAAAAGAAATATATTAATGTTATTCCGCCATGAGGTTATGCATAGGTAACTTATCAGAAAACCAATGAATAGATGAATAATTACAGTTTATAGTTGAAAAACATTAAAAGGTTGAGAATTTAAAAGTGTGGTGTTTCTATAAATCTGAGAGAGAGAGAGAGAGAGAGAGAGAGAGAGAGAGAGAGAGAGAGAGAGAGAGAGAGAGAGATGCATTTGATTCCCTAGAGATTAATTGCTAATAGTAGATCATTATACGTGCCTTAGTTTTGCTTTGAGACGAGTTGAAAAAAAGACTTTATGTGAATTAACTGCAATATTTGATGGAGTAAATGCAGCATCGGGTTACTATGTGAAGATTTATTAATATTAGAGTGCTGACATTATCCGGGTTTGTTGTCAGATAAGTTTCCTCATTTTCCTTCATGAAATATTGAATTGAACAGGAGCAAGTGATTCTGTCGAGAGTCTTTTATTGTAATAGATTTATATATGAACGTTGTTTACCTTTTTGCCATTTTTTAAAATTATTTATGCTGTTTTTGGAAAGAAGGTTTTATATATATAGATTCATTAATATTAGATCCATCCATCCTTTCCTATTCTGGGTTTCAAAATAATAGTTTAAGAACATATACCTATTTCTCCTTTTGTGACAGATTATATTTCCAATGTGATTTGTAATGTGTAGTTAAGAAGAACAATGATTTTTATCAGGGGTTCTTTACTGATCATTCTAAAACGTAGTGATATTTTTTCCCTTGCTTTACGAGATGAAACACCTAATTCTCCTTTCAATACTGCGATAATTGAGAGAGAGAGAGAGAGAGAGAGAGAGAGAGAGAGAGAGAGAGAGAGAGAGAGAGAGAGAGAGAGAGATTACTTTAAATAATTATTTTTCACATATTTAGTATTATAGACATTTATCATCAACATTTAAGATGTATTTTTCATCTCTTCTACCAGATCATTTTTTATGTCACTTTCCTTTCAACATCTGTGATATCTGTGATGTTGAGATGGCATATATTTATTTGTTTTAATTTACTTATTTAGGACAGATTTTTCCCCTTGCTCTATTAAAACATAACCTTTTATTAAACTTTATTTTCAATATTACTATATTTACTGGATAGATACCATATTTTTACTTCCCCTTTGATCTATTCAGGACAGATTTCCTCCATTTTTTTTTATTCAGGATAAATTTCTTCTTTACCTTATTACCAGAGTAACGTTTTTTCCTCATTTTCGTTCCAATACCTGCAAAATTTAACGGATGAAGAGGATATCGTATCTTTTTATCCCTCAGGTGTTCATTAATAATAGAGGCAGCACAGGTAACACGCCAGCTGACACAGTTCTGGGCCCGTTGAGCCAAGGGATAATTGTATTAATTGAATAGAATATACAGCGTGCCGTGATTTAATTGTTACCTCTTTTTCATAATGTGTCAGAGTTCAGAGCTCGTCACAATTCATTATTAGCTGGCACAAAAAATTGGCTTTACTTGATTATGGCGAGTGGGTACTGGTGGGTGTGGGTGGGTGGGTGGGTGGATGGGTGTGGGTGGGTGGGTGGGTTGTATAGCTGTCTCTCACTCCTTTGTTTGTAAGGATTTGTGGATGGAGTTGATGTTAATGGATGTGGATGGAAGTACCTGTGTGGATATAAACAGTGATAATGATAAGTGACTTGATTTCAATTGAAGATATAAATGCAAGCATATTAATGTGGAGATTTAGATATTGTTTATGCGTTTACCCTTGTATCAATTATCATTATTATTATTATTATTATTATTATTATTATTATTATTATTATTATTATTATTATTATTATCATTGTTATATTTATCATCTTTGTTATTGTAGATTCCTCGTTTGTATCAGAGTTATTGTACTGTGTGTTGTGGGGGGGGAGGGGGGAGGGGGGAAGATAAGTAAACTTGGGAAGCCGCAGAAAGACATCAAGACCAGATCTATGTGTGTCAGCCTTCGAATACAACTGTTTATTTAGATTGTGAGGCAGAATGTTTTGCCTCATTTCAGTGACATCTTGAAGCCTCACCCTCTTGTGTCGATTGTGTGCTTCCATTGGCGCCTTTTTCTTCAGATCGTGGATATAAATGTTCCTTGAGAGATTACCGCTCCTTTCCCTCGTCTTGTCACTGCATTTCGACTACATAATACATGCTTGTCTTTGCCGCTCCTCCGTCACCCCTTGGCAGTCTTTCATTACCCCTTTAGTCGCCGTATGAGGTTGTCTCCCCGCCTTCCCGCTCTCCGCCGCGCCTCGCTCACCGCCGCGGTAGTAAAGACACTCAAGACGCACAAAGTAAATGAAGACAAGAAACTCACACCTGCTATGGGTTCTCCCAGGTGCGTGATTATCACTTTCCCGACCTGCTCTACTGCCGCCCCTTCGCCGCCGACGTTGCTTCCTCCCCCATCTCCTCCTCCTCTTCCACCTCTATCTCCTCCTCCTCCTCCTCCTCCACCGTAAAAATGGCCGGGCCGCCGAGAGGGCCATAATCGACATGACTTCCCTCCTGGCCAACAAGAATGAGATTTCTTGGGAGTTTAATCAAGAGGGGCGTGACTGCTGGGTGTTATATCAATGTAATAACACGCCCACCACCGCCCCCTCACCTCCTCACTCTCCTCACACCCTGCACCGCCCCCAGCCATCGCCTCATAACCCTTGTCGCCCCGCCCACACCCCCCCACAGCGAGTGTCAGCTGGGATTGTGTCGTTTGTAATGTGTCGTCCTTGTAATTTGGGGTGTGAGGAACCACCTGCTGGAGATCTGAGAGGGACGAGGCGCCGCGGAACTAGCTAGGGTGTCCTTCGGTAGGCTCGTAATAGGTGTTCCGCGTCGCCCCTCTCCCGGCACCTTGCGTTGCTTCTTAAAGATGATTTAACGCACGTACGTTCTCCAGGAGGAACGAGTTGTCCTTAATGTCGCGGCTGGAGCGTTGCAGCGAGGTGTAATGTGTGGTGCGGGAGTGCCAGGCTGAGGCGGAAGGCGAAGAGGAGATAGGTAACGAGAAGGGAGGTTGTGTGCTGAGGCGGAGGCAGGGAGGTTAACCCCTTTAGTACTGAGAAGCTTTTTCATATTTATTTTACTTATCATCTGTCGACTTTAGACAACTTCAGAAACTCATGTGGGGGATTAAAATAGTATAGACTCTGGCCATTAATCTTCTGACCTCCATACACCCTTCTTAACGTCAATAAAATCGTCTTATCACACCCAAAACGCGTGGTAAAAATGCGTCCCACTACCGAAGGGGTTAAGACAGCGAAGGAAAGAAGGGAGATAATGAAACGTAGGAAGTGTTAGGGTATCAAAGGGAAGAAAGACTAATATAGATGGAGAAGAGGGAAGCTGATTTCGAGACAAAGGGAGGGAGGCAGCCAAGGGAAGTATGGGAGGCGTGGTAATGAGTGGAAGGCAGCAAGTATGAGAGGTGTTGGTAGAGAGAAAAGATGGTTTGATAGGGAAGCTTGTTAAGGTTATGGAAGATGATGGTGAGGGAGAAGGAAAAAAAATAATAGGATACTTGATGGAAAGGTAAAATAGAAATATGATGGAGGGGGAATAGGGTTGATGATGAAAAGGTAATGTGAGAGGATACGGTAGATGGTCCATAAGTTAAGATGAGGCAGTCAGTAATGAAGGAGCGATGGAGGTAATGCATGAAGCGAATCCTAATAATGTACGTTGCATTAGAAGAGTTTCAGGTGGTAAATATTTCAGCACATTTGTCAATTATTCAACCCCATCAATTCCAGACAAACTTATTACATGCTGGTAACACGAATACCCACTTCAAACCACCGCTTTCCATCACCGCAAGAATCTGAAATGACATGACCACGGGAAAGATTACATGTCACCGCCACCTCACCAACACAGCCACTTAACTTGTCACTCGATAATATGACCACATGAAGGAGGACACGTCACAGCCACCTCGCTAATAGCACGTCACTCAAGGTCATGTTAGGCGAGGTCATTGAATCAAGTGTTAATGGGAGTCACTGGCCACACATCACGGTGGCAATGAACACACATCAGAGTCACGTCCACTATTGGTCTGATCCTCGAGACGCCCTGCGCATCACGAGCTTCACCTGGATCATATTCTGAGGCACTTCTACGCACCACCTCCACCCACCGCTTTCAAGGGGGTCCAATTAAAGTAAATGTTTTTTTTAAGGATGTTTTTTATATTTGCAGGGGAAAATAATAGCAAGATTTTCAATGGTGTTTTTATGTTTATAGGGAGAATTTAGCAAGATTTTTACATTATTAACTTGGGTCATGTTCTGAGACACTTCTGTCCATCACCTCGACTACTTTTTAGGGAGATCTGGTTGAAGTTATGATTTCTAAGGGTGTTTTTATGTTAGTAGAGAAAAAATAGCAAGATTTTTAACTTATTAACGTAATAAATCCATTGAGAACTCAGGTGACCATATCTGTGACCCTTGAAAACAGTCATGGTTAAAGCAAAGTGTTCCATATCGTGTCTGTTAGTTTTTGTGTAGAGTCTGTTGCAGTTAAACCTCGATCACTTCTATTTACTAACACGTCGCCTACCTGTTGATGGCTTTTGTTTACCTGTTATTAGTGAAACTCCCAAAAATATTAAGCTTTGATCCTATGATTGGTGAAATTCCCTAAAATAATTAAACCCCAATTCCTTAAAATAATAAAACCTCCACCACTTCTATTTCCTAACACGTCACCTACTTGTTGATGGCTTTTGTTTACCTATTATTAGTGAACCTCCCCAAAATATTAAGCTTTGATCCCATGATTGATAAAATTCCCCAAAATATGAACCCGTGAACCTCCACCTACTTGACCCAATCGACCTGGCCCATCCCACAGCCCGCAGGTCACAATGAAGGCCCTGGTCAGCAGTAAACTCTTATTGAGGGCTGGCGAGATATAAAACTTATGAAGAAAATGATCTGTGTTACTTATTTGGAGGTTTGGATAAAGTGGCAGAGAGGCAAGAGGGTCAGATTGATGGACAAGGTGCGTAGATCACATAGAGAATGGTAGTCATACATATAAACATGGTATCTAGAAAGTATCTTAGTTGCTTCCCTATTTTTCGTGTTTGCCTTCACAGTGCTTCGTTAGATAGTGGAAAGTGAATGGGTTAGTGTATGTAGAGAAGGTAATGGAAGATTCAAAGGAGAGTAGACAAATGTGGACAGAGTTGATAGATCGATAGATTAATGTAGGTGAGGTTAAGTTAGGTTATTATTATTATTATTATTATTATTATTATTATTATTATTATTATTATTATTATAACTATTATTATTATTATTATTAACCAAACCTTCTTTAAAGCTAAAATTGATGTATACCCAAATTTTATCATTAAACTACTACTACTACTACTACTACTACTACTACTACTACTACTACTACTACTACTACTACTACTACTACTACTATAAATAAATGAATAAAGGAAGGTATGTTTCGTACAGCAATTGCCCCGTGTAGGCCTGATGGCTTCTTGCAGCTTCCCTTATTTGATTATGTTGCTATCGCTTCCATCCTCTCTCTCTCTCTCTCTCTCTCTCTCTCTCTCTCTC
>CM035222.1:228301-239358 GCA_020233015.1 Callinectes sapidus
TCTCTCTCTCTCTCTCTCTCTCTCTCTCTCTCTCTCTCTCTCTCTCTCTCTCTCTCTCTCTCTCTCTCTCTCTCTCTCTCTCTCTAACTGAAATAAATTAGTCACGTGAAATCTGTGAATAGAGATGCGATTTCATTAATTTCGTTTTATTCTATTTTATCTTTTTTTTTCATTAAATAATTAGACTTATTTGGTATGTTATTCTAAAGCTTACTCAGGCTTATCATTATAGTTATGATGTAATTACTACTACTACTACTACTACTACTACTACTACTACTACTACTACTACTACTACTACTACTACTACTACCATTATTATTTGCAATGTTGGATATATATACAAATTCCACATTATATATTTTTTTTCTTCTCTGGCTTAATTATGGAGGGAATTTTTTTAGTGTTATTTTTTTTTTTCCACCGTACGGTTAATATATTCTTTACATTTTAGTATTTGGAATCATTATTATTATCACTACTACTACTACTACTACTACTACTACTACTACTACTACTACTACTACTACTACTACTACTACTACTACTACTACTACTACTACTACGACCACCATCACTGCCCCCTTTGCTATCCTCTTCCTACCACCCGGCCGTCCGTACCTCCCACTGCCGTACCGTTCCCAGTGCACCGTTTGGAAGGTGCACGGCAGCTTTAAATCCGTGAGGGCAGACCAGCTGTTGCTTTACCTGTGTACCGCACCCACCTGCCTCCAATTTACATACGTGTACCTATGTGTGTGTGTGTGTGTGTGTGTGTGTGTGTGTGTGTGCGTGTGTGGTAGATATTCGGTTATGTATGTATTTATTTGCGTGTGTGTGTGTGTGTGTGTGTGTGTGTGTCTGTGTTTGTGTGTGTTGATTATTATTCTTTGTTTATTTTTCTATCACTTGTGTTTGATTTCAATAATGACAACGATAATGGTAATAGTAGTAGTAAAAAAAAAAATAGTGATAATATTAACTAATTATACAATACCAGCACACACACACACACACACACACACACACACACACACACACACACACACAGTACCCTTACCAAAAGTAAAACCCGAGTAGTCCCGAAAGGAGTAAGTAAATAAACAAGCATCTACTTATACGCTTTGAGAGAGAGAGAGAGAGAGAGAGAGAGAGAGAGAGAGAGAGAGAGAGAGAGAGAGAGAGAGAGAGAGAGAGAGAGAGAGAGAGAGCTGTCTATTATGCTCCCTGGGATGCCACTAGGGACGGGGCTGCGTTAGGAGTCTGTCTGTGTAAAAGGCTCCAAGCAGACGAGACGATACTGTAGCAGGAGGAGGAGGTGGTGGTGGTGGTGATGGTGGTGGTGGTGGTGGTGGTGGTGGTGGTGGTGGTAATGGAATCGGTAGGAAAGAATTGTAAAGGGGGGGTGATGGGGTGAAAGTACTCTGGGTTACGTTGTCTGGCTGTAGTGTTACTGGTGGTGGTGGTGGTGGTGGTGGAGGTACTGGTGGTCTTAATCTTGATCTTGACATTGGCTTTGTTACTGCCACTTATGGTACGTGTGTGTGTGTGTGTGTGTGTAGGTAGGTAGGTAGGTACGTAGGTAAGTTAGGTTTACTTAGTTGCTACTACTACTACTACTACTACTACTATTACTTCTACTTCTACTTCTACTTCTACTACTACTTCTACTTCTACTTCTACTTCTACTACTACTACTACTATTACTACTACTAGTAATAATAATAATAATAATAATACTATCACCACTACCACCACCACCACAACCCAACACACACACACACACACACACACACACACACACACACACACACACACACACACACACACACACACAGGTAGGTGAGATGTGCCGCCCCTCGCCTCACCTGTCCTCATTAGCGGGTCGGGGCGAGGGAGTCACCTTTCCTACCGCCGGTGTGAGAACAGCTGATTGATCAACGCACAAGCAACAATTAGCGAGCAATTTGACCCCTAACGAGCCGCCCGACTCTGGTAATTGGCCTTTTGTTAATTGTGCTCCGGGTAATACATTTGTGCTTTTTGTTGTGCTTGATTACTGTTGCGATGGTTTTATTCGGGGCGTCCGTGTTATTATTGCTATGACGGACTGGTACTTCGTTGTATCTGTTGCTCCTTTTTTTTTTTTTTTTTTGCGGTTGCTTAGTTGCTTCTGTGATTGCCAGGAAGGTGTTTTGTGTTCGTGGTTTGAGGTCGAGTGAAAATAATTGGAAGATACAGATTTTAATGTTTTTTTTCTTGTGTTGGTGGTATTACTGTGCTACAAAAGGTAACTCATTTATTTCTACCAATTTTTATCGTAATAAGTGTACGTCTTGTAATGAATTGGGTATTTTGTATTTAGATCCTATGCTAGAATACTGAAAAAAATATCTGGAAAAAAAAACAACTATGATTTTCCTATTTTCTAACTAATATTGTATTAATTAATGTACCTTCGTCAGCTTTTTAATACTTTGAATTTAAAAACCGAGTAAAATATTGAACATTTCATTACATTTTACAAAGAATGAAAAGAAACAAGATACAAATTTCAATCTAACTCTTCTTGACGTGAAATATCTCAGGAAAGAATTAAGAAGAAAAAAGTCTCAAAAACCAAGAAATTCTCAAAAAAACTAGAAAATACAGCAACCTTACTCCTTGCCTGCTTCCCTGCCCGCCTGCCTGCCTGCTTGCCCTACTTGTATCGATAACACTAACTTCGAAGCGCCGTCTTGCTGCCACATGTACCCTTCGTCTCCCGTGTCCTCAAAAGTTCTGGTTTCCTTCTTTTTTTTCTCAGACATTCTCCCGTCCTGGCCATGCACGGTGGAGGGAGGGAGAGGAGAGGGGGTCGTGGCGGTAGTGGTGGTGGTGGTGGTGGTGAGGGTAATAGAGGCTGCGATGGCAAAGGTTAAGGGGGTGGTGGTGTTGGCGATAGTAGTAGCAGAGGATAGCTGGAGATGATGATGATAGGGGTGGTGGCCGTGGTGGTGGTGGTGGTGGTGATGGCTAGTGGCAGTGTCGCGTCCGTGTTAGTGGCTGGTGGTGGTGGTGGTGGTGGTGGCGTGGGAGGGAGCAGGGCGGTAGAGGGGCGACCGTTCCCCCAAAGCTGTGCACATAGTATCGCTCCAAATTAGCCACGGGTCACACCAGCGGGACGGCGGGTGTGGGTTGTAGTGGCGGCCTGTTATGTTCCATCGGGAGATTAGCAGTTCCATAAATATTGGCGGTGATTATGCTGCTAGTACCGCCGCCCTTTACCTCCATCTCGTCCCTTCCTCTCTCTCTCTCTCTTTCTCTTTCCCTCTCTTTCTCTTTCTCTTGTCTATTTCAGCGCTTTGTTTCCAGGTGTCTCCTTGTCTTTTTATCTTCTTATTCCTGTTTTTTCCCCCTTTCTGTGGTCTTTTTTTATGTCTATTGGTCTTTCTATATTCTTTCTCTTTGCGTGGTTTATCCTCCCGTTCCTTGCCTTTCCCAATCTTCCTTCCATCCACGTTGCTCCCTTTATCCTTCGCCTTTAATATTTTCACCCTGCCATCATCACGACCGCCATTGAAAGCGCTGATGTTACTACCACCACTACCACTACTACTACTACTACTACCACCACACCTTCGTCAGTAGTACATAACAGCTATCCTCACCATCATCATTACAAGAAAATTATCCTTTTTTTTCGCACCTTATAGTACATAGCCACCACCACCACCACCACAACCTTCCCCCGACCCCCCCCTTCCCCCGCGTTCCCTAGAGAGAAGACGAATCGTACTAAAAATATATCCGCGAAAAAAGGGGGTGTCCTGGCTGGCTGCTTGTGGGTGCGCCGGAGCATAATCCTTGCTAAACACTCGCGTCTGGGCTTCCATTATCGCCTCCTCTCGCAGTCTCTCCCATTACCTTGATTGCAAACCGGGACCTGCCTTACTTTATTTTCATTTAAGCGGCTTTATACTCGCCTCATGGTTTGGTAATGGGGGACAATAAAGCTCCTTCCGCCTCCCTACCTACCGTGCCCATGGGAGTGCCTGGCGGGGTATGGGTGTACGTGTGGGTGTACGTGTGTGTGTAGTCGTAAGTCAGGTGTGCGTTTAGAAGGTGTTGTGTTTATACTTTTTTTTTGAGTGTTCCTTCTGCTGGTGTTGGGTTTGATGAAGTTGTGGTGCTTTCCTGATCTCTTGGGGTGTTTTGTGGGAGTGTTGCTTGCTTCATTTCTTGTCCTCCTCCTCTTCCTCTTCCTCTTCCTCTTCCTCTTCCTCTTCCGTGGAAGTTGTATATCTCGTGAGTCGCCTTAGTGCAAGTGTTGTTCTGTGCGTGCCATCATCCTCTTCTCTCTTCCTCCTCCTCCTCCTCCTCCTCCTCCTCCTCCTCCTCCTCCTCCTCCTCCTCCTCCTCCTCCTCCCAGGTGATATACATTTGTTTCGTTTCTTTATCATGTGTAGCTCTTGTTGTACGTTCCGCATTCACGCCTTGTCTGTGTATCTCTGTGTCTGTCTTCCTTCTTTGCTATCTATATCTACTCTTTTGTCATTTCTATTTCCTGGTTTCTTGTATTTTTTATTTGCTTGCATGGTTGAATTAATTTTCTGTCTTCTGTTTTCTTGCTATTATATTTAATTTCTAGTCTTTTACGTATGTTTATATTCTTGTATTTGCAATTTGTTTCTAGTTTTCCTTATGTCTTTTTTCCATCTCATCCTTCTTTCCTGTCATATTTCCTTTATTTTATTTCCCTCATCTTCTTTCCTTCCTACATTCTCACCCACCATCATTCTTTCTCTCCTTACTTTCCTTGTTTTCTTTCATTTCTTCTTCCCTTCCTTTCTTCCGTCACGCTTTTACACTTATCTTTCTAACTTTATTTTCTCTCATCCCTCATTTGCTTCTATTTCGCTTCTTTCACTGTTTTTCTCTCTCCATATTCTCATTTTTCCTCATCTTCTTAGTCACCTTTAATTTTTCCCCTTATTACTTTCCTTGTTTCCTTTCATTTCTTCTCCCCTTCCTTTCTTCCCTCACGCTTTCACACTATCTTTCCACCTTTTTTCCCTCGCATCCCTCCTTTTGCTTCTATTTCGCTTCTTTCACTCCTTTTCTCTCTCCATACCTTGCCTCCGCACCTTGTAAACAGCATCCCTTTAATGCGTTACCCACAATCCCCCCGGCTGCAGCTCTCACCTATTCGCAGGGCAGGGGGGGATAAACACTTGTCGTTCCCCCCCCCCCCCCCACTTGTGTACCGAAATGTGATGCAAACAGGATCCTTTTTTGAGGGGATGTGTTGCTTACAAACACCTCAAGCAGCCCCGGTACCTCCGTTGCCTCCTCATCTACAGAACAAACAGGCGGCGTCTCTTTACTCTTCTTGATATGCTGCTCAAACATTCCCGTGCCCTTTTTTCATTGCCAGCCCAAACAGTCCACTTCCTTTTATTGTATTGCTTCAAACTCAAACTCCAGTCCACCACTCCCTCTCTCTCTCTCTCTCCTCCCCTTCTCCCTCTCTCTTTCTCTCTCCGGGGTCCGCGTCCCGAGTAAACAGGTCAAAGTGCTCTTCGTTTGTTTCATTATTCGCCAGCGCGCTCGTAAGCAATTCCTACCTTCGTCAGGAGGGTGCTGGCCTGGTGTAAGGTGTCGTGTACAGACTAATTGAGACCATTAAAGGCCCGCGGGGAGGAGGTGTGGTGTCCTTTAGTGTCCTCTCCTCCTCCTCCTCCTCCTCCTCCTCCTCCTCCTCCTCCTCCTCCTCCTCCTCCTCCTTCCTCCCTTTGGCTGTCCACGGCAGGCCTGTCACTGGTAGACAAACGTAAACATCCTCGGGGTTTTCTTTGGTAACACTGCTTGTTTGTGCGGCGGCAAAGGGCAGCCTCCTCCTCCTCCTCCTCCTCCTCCTCCTCCTCCTCCTCCTCCTCCTCCTCCTCCTCCTCCTCCCCGACTTGTTACTTCTAACCTCACTTCTTTTTTTCTTCTCAGTCTCTCCGTCTTTGTCTCCATCTGTCTGTCTGACTCTCTCTCTCTCTCTCTCTCTCTCTCTCTCTCTCTCTCTCTCTCTCTCTCTCTCTTAAGGGGGTTCATTTCCTTGCTCACTTTCTTTCTCCAGACTTAGTTTTTTTTTTTTCTTTCCCCGGTGCTAAGTAAGTCTCTTTGATTTTCCTCTTGGTTTACTCTTTCTAATTCCTCCTCATTTTTTCCTTGAAGCTGTTACGGTAGCTAGTTTTCATTTCCTCGTTCCCTTTATGTCCTTTTCTTTCCTCCTCCTCCTCCTCCTCCTCCTCCTCCTCCTCCTCCTCCTCCTCCTCCTCCTCTTCTTCTTTCCGGCGAAGCTTGTATTTATTTAGGCGGTGATTGCTGGGCGTGATGCTGCCGTGTCTAGGGCGTCTCCACTCCTCACGTCACTTCATCACCATCCCTCCTCTCTCTCTCTCTCTCACCACCCTCACTTGTCACTAATCTTAATCACCATCATTATTATCCTACCTTTCCTCGTCATCACTTTCCTTTGCGTCTTGCTATCATTTTCACCACCTCTCATCACTATACTCATTGTCCTTATATACCTCTCGTCACTATCAAATGTCGTCACTTATTTATTTTATAATTTTCGAGTGGTTATCACTATCACCACTAACATTATCCCCTTCAAGTATTGGGACGCATTTTCATATTTTTTCTGTTTATTATTCGTTGATTTTTTTACAGCTTTAGAAACTCCTGTGGGGATTAAAATAGTACAGACTTTGACCATTAATCTTCCGACATCCATAGACTATTCTAAATGTCAATGAAATCATCTAATCATACCCCCAAAACCTCGTGGTAAAAATATGCTCTAGTAATGAAGGAATTGAGACCAAAAAATGTATCACTATCATTTTTTTTTTTTTTTGTCCGTAGCAACGAGTAATTAGAAACACCATACATTTAGTGAAACGTAAATCTTTTTTAAATTATATGGTGAAAAAAAATAACAGTAGCATCACCACAATCACCATTACCAGAGAGAGAGAGAGAGAGAGAGAGAGAGAGAGAGAGAGAAAGAGAGGGGGAGGTACTTCCATCTGTTATGATTCAAGACAAAGGAAGGAAATGGAAGGACGGGTATTATTGATGGAGGAGGGAGAGGTAGAGGAAGAGGAAAGGGAGGATAGCTACATAGGACTAAAGGGAAGAGGAGTGCTGCTGCTGCTGATGATGATGGTGATAATGGCGATCTGTCTAGGTCTAAGTGAGGGTTTCAAGGACAGCGTGGAAGCCTAATAGGGAGTAATGGGAGGAGGAGAGGCGTGAAATAAGATGAGTTAAGGAAGTTATTAGACAAACAACGGGGAAAATTACGCTGGAAATGATTCAAGAAGACTATATTTGCAGGTCATACAAACATCTCTTTACTCTTTATTTTCCTCTATATATTTTTTTTCCCTTTTTCCCCTCGAATTAAGGGGAATGTTTCGTTGTGATGGTTTACTTGGGATTTTCAGATGCGTGGCGATAAGCTGCCTTGGTGTTGAAACAAATTGAAGAGAATCCGAGGGCAAAGTAAGAGGATTGGCAGTGTTGAGGCAAGGGAGGAGCACTGCCGACAAGGGGGAAGGGGGGGGAAGGGTGTGGGATTGGAAGCCATGGGTATCTATTTATCTATTCCAACAGGAGGATCGGATTGGCACAAATGGGCTGCGCAATCAGTACCTCAGTGAAATAAGTGGATTCAGACCCCCTTTATTTTTTCTATTTTTGATGAGATTTGGTATAAGTAACTCAGCGAATTAGAGTGGATTCGAAACCCGTTTATTTTTCCATTTTTTTGATGAGATTCGCTATTAAAATCTCAGCGAAATAAAGTAGATTCAAAACCCCTTTACTTTTATTTTTTTGACAGGATTCGCTATCAATACCTTACCGAAATAAAGTGGATTCAAAACCCCCTTCCTTTTCTATTTTTGACGAGATTCACTATTAATACCTCACTGAAATAAAGTGGATTCAAACCCCCCCCCCTTATTTTTTTATTATTTATTTTTTTACTAGACTGGCTGACTGTATAAGGGAGTGTGCTGCTGTTAATGGGTGCTGTTATGGGTGAAACAAATTGGTTACCGAGAACAGTGAGCCGCGGGACCATTTATTTTGATTATCACGCACATTTGCCGCTGAGAATGGATGGGTGGAGAGGCTGTGCAGTGTCTGTGTCTCTCTGGTGGTCTCTGTGCTGTGGCGGGTGGGAGCATGTGGGAAGCTCAGATTTTCACCCCCTGATACGCCACAGCTGGTCTTTGTTACTGGATTCATGGGTTACTGTAAACTTGTATAGACTGAAGATGGAAATGATAGAAAAAAGGTGTTTGTATCTTTTGGCTGGTTTAAGTGTATTTTATTTTTCGTTTTTCTTTCGTTCTTTCTTTCTTTATTTTTATTTATTGATTTTTCATTAACATAGGGTTCAAAAGTCAAAGTTATAATTTCAAGGTTGCTTTTTTTTAAGTGAACACTCCTTCATCAAGAGAAAAAATATATTCATTACAACACATTTAATTATCTCAGCGGCTTTTGTATAATATAAACTTAAGAAAATGAAAGCTTATCTTGGTTCTCTTAAGTCATGAAAACGTTTAATATCAAAATGTCCCGTAAATCTTAAAATTAAAACGTTACCTGGAAGCCGCAAAATCTGAAGAAGTTAGAGAAGCACTGAAGTGTCTCCAAGTCCTTCCATTGTGGCCTTGAAGGATCTCTACGTCACCTCCTCCTTTGCCTTTTCCTGCCTGTCATGGCGGGATTAATCTCCGCCTTTTTGTCCGCTGAGTTTCCTGCAGGACAAATATTTTTTTCTACCCCTTTACCGTCTTATATTTTTCTCCCCCGTCCGGATTTTAATTAACCACACCTGTCTAGAAGTTTACGGTGTCCAGGTGGGATTCTTTTTATCGATACCACCAACTTGTGAGGGCGCGGGGCAAGAGGCACGGAAGAGGGAGTTGTTGAAATGAAGTTTGTTGGGCATGAGTGTAGATTTGAAGCGTCATATTGAAGTTAGTAAAGGTGGCGCTTCATAGGACAGGTGTTGATTGGGGGGCAGTAATTAGTTCATGGTGGCCAGGTGAGGGGGGGGGGACAGTGTATAATGGGTGGTATTCTTAGCTATTAATGGAGGACTGGTGGTGGTGAAGGGTGTTATGAGGATGATAGGTGGAATTAGGCTGAGGTGTTCACATAGGGACTGCCAGGAATAGGTTTAATGCCCTTTTGCAACTCCCATCACTTTCTTATGTTGTTATTATTATGTGGTGTTGTTCTTATGTTGTTACTATTGTGTTGTTGTTCTTGGTGGAAGCTGTGGAGAACATATGGAGAAATCCTCTTTTTTTCACACCGTCAAACTGAGAACATATCTTTAATCCTCTCCGCAGCCTCACTAGCGCACCACCTCACGCTCTCCTCCTCCTCCTCCTCCTCCTCCTCCTCCTCCTCCTCCTCCTCCTCCTCCTCCTCCTCCTCCAGCTGCTTCCCTCCCAGCGCCGCCTCCTCACAGTCTTGCCGCGCGCCTGTAGAAGGAAGTCTAGGCAATCTTGAACACAGTATCACTTTACTAACAAACAAGAACGGCGCATCTGTGAGTCAGTACCGAGAGAGTAACAGAAAAAAAGAGAGGAGGAGGGTTAAAAAAAAATGGGAGAGTGAGTGAAGTGGTACAATCAGCGGAGTGCCTCAGGGTAGCGATCTTACGGGTGGAGCCTCCTCCGTTTTAGCATCGAGAGTAGCGCGCGGTGAGGGAGGGAAGAAGGGCGGTGGGAAATGACACGCGCGGGGAGCCTTACATCCTTATATGACGAGGGCGTAAGGGTTGATGTTCGAATTCTTAAAGGAGACGGAGACTAGGAGGAGGAGGAGGAGGAGGAGGGAGAGAAGGGCAACATAGGTAACAGGCGAGGTAGGAAGGGTAGAGAGAAGAGAGAAAGAGAGAGACGGAGGCAGGGGATGTGAGGGGGGGGGGGGAAAGGGGTAGTAGCATGGCCTGGTTATCTGAGCTCGACCTACAGAGCGGCGGGACTTGCTCAGCTGGAACCCAAGTGAAACAGCCCCCCACGACCCCCCCACGACCCCCCCCCCCAGTACTTCAGTCTACGTGTGAGTGTTCTTATTTACCTCCTGTGTGTAACTTGTAATGAGTCCTGCGAGGGGGGTGGGGGGGTGTTTGTAGTGGTGTGGGTGGAGGGGGGGGGAAGGTGGAGTGTGTAGTGCAGGAAGGGCGTTGGGTTCGTGGAGTAGAGTAGGGCAGCGGCGGGGAGTAAGTGGATGGATGGGAGGGGAGCAATAGGAGGAGTGAGGTGGGGAGTTAAAGGAGTGAGTGAGTGGTGAGGTGTTTTGGTGGAGTATTTTTGTGGTTCATGTGTGTGTGTGTTTTTGTGGAGATTTCTGGTGTTTCCTTCCACCTTTGTCCGTTGGTCGTGTGTGTGTGTGTGTGTGTGTGTGTGTGTGTGCAGTCATTCCTTTGCCTTCCTCTCTCCTTCCCTTCCCTTTCCTGGAATATTTTTACACCCGAGCCTCACCTATTCGTCTCACCATTGCAATCACCATCACCGCCGCCACCACCACCACCACCACCACCACCACCACCACCACCACCACCACCACCTTTACATAATCGATTCCCGAGTAAAGGACATGATAAAATGCTACGGACGAAGGAGGACATGGAAAATGACAACAAAACTTCTACCACATTTTGCCTTATTAATTTCTTCCCCCCCCCCCCCCTTTTTTTTTTTTTTTATCCTTCCCTTGATCAAATCTCAAAGTTAAATATTTCTGCCACGTGATGTCCTTCTTCCCTGCCCGCAGAGGCGCCCCTGGTCATTAGGTTACCTGTTTTACCTGCCTTTTTTATGTCCCACCTGTACCTCATCTGTGTCTAATATTTTCTCTCGTTATAATTCTCTGTCTTATTATCCGCTGTATTATCACTTCCATGTTATTTTCTATGTCATTAATCTCTCTCTCTCTCTCTCTCTCTCTCTCTCTCTCTCTCTCTCTCTCTCTCTCTCTCTCTCTCTCTC
>CM035222.1:241424-257269 GCA_020233015.1 Callinectes sapidus
GCTCTGTATGGTATATTGGGGGGAGGGGGAGGGTTATAGAGTTGATTTTCTTTCTTTCTTTCTTTCTTTCTTTCTTTTTTTTTTTTTTTTTTTTTGCGTGGGTGTTTGTAATAGTGGTATAGGTATAACTTGAATGTTTTAGGTTCGTATTGAGAAAGGCTTTGTTCTCTCACCACGACTATTTTTCAAGGCCACAGAAATGATTAGCGGTGTTTTCAAGAGTGTTCCTCCTATTGGTAATGTAAAAATCTCCCCACTCTGCCTCTAAAACTGTAAAAACACCTTAAAACTCATGTCAATTAAAATAAACTGTTTTGAAATAGTGGAGGTGAGGCACAGAAGTGTTTGAGAATGCGAGCCAGAGAGAGAGAGAGAGAGGGGGGGGAGGAGAGGAGCTTTGTATGGTATATTGGGGGAGTTTATGGAGGGTTTGTGCGTGGGAGTGATGGTGGGATAACTTGTATGTTTTAGTGTGTGTGAGAGAGGGAGTGGGCGAGGGGGAGGTATAATACATCTCCCCTGGGTAATTTCTCCCCAAAACTCCCAATCACATTATTAGTCTCAGTATAGTGATCCGATGTGATCCCTCCATGGACAGCCTGATGAGAGAGAGAGAGAGAGAGAGAGAGAGAGAGAGAGAGAGAGAGAGAGAGAGAGAGAGAGAGAGAGAGAGAGAGAGAGAGAGAGAGTTGTAGGTTATATATAGCAGTTCTTTCTGGTCATTTCTGTGTGTTAAGGATTTGATTTACGTTTAGGAAAATTGTATTGCACACTTTTTTATGCTTTTTGTAAGAGAAGGAAAAGGAGTTTGAATGTTTCTTTGTCATTTACTCTTAATTTTCTGATAACTTTATAAGGTGAGAAAGAAAAGAATGTGAAAAAAAATAATGGAAGGTCAGACAATAGTCAGTGGTTGAAAGGAAGTTAGTAAATAATGAATGAGAGAGAGAGAGAGAGAGAGAGAGAGAGAGAGAGAGAGAGAGAGAGAGAGAGAGAGAGAGAGAGACGAGAGAGAGAGAGAGAGAGAGAGAGAGAGAGAGAGAGAGAGAGAGAGAGAGAGAGAGAGAATAAAAAAAAATAATAGATAGATAAAGTAAAAGTTTGTTACCTAGATTGACATTCTGCTAAAAACACGAATGAAACTAAACACGTAAAAGTTAGTTTTTTTTATATTTCATTTCTATTATATATACTTTTTTTTTTTTTTTGTATCGGACGAGCGAACACTGGAATAGATTAAATTACCTCTCACTCTCCCTCTCCCTCTCTCTCTCTCTCTCTCTCTCTCTCTCTCTCTCTCTCTCTCTCTCTCTCTCTCTCTCTCTCTCTCTCTCTAAACCAAGGACTCATCTCACCTTTAAACTATTTTTTCCCCACTTTGTTTTTTGTTTCATTATTGTTTCCTTACTCTCTTTCCCCTTTTGCTCTTTCTTCTGTAAATACTTTTCATTCTCATTTTATTTTAGTTCCTCATTTTTATCATACATTTTCGTCTTAATTTTCTACTTTCCCAATTTTCACATCTCCATCACTTTTACTTTCACATTCCAAGCACATTCACTTCACATTTTTATCATTCCAACTTTTTTTTATCCTCATTTTCATCATACATTTTCATCTTAATTTTCTACTTTTCCACTTTTCATGTTGTCAATTCTATCTTCATCGCTTTTACTTTTTTTTTATATATATTCCAATCACATTTACTTAACATCATCATTCCAACCTTTTTTTATTCCCATTTCCTATCACCACAACGACCATTCTTAAACCCTTCAGTACTGGGACGCATTTTCTTACCTATTCTTTTTATTATTTCTCGATTTTCTACAGCTTCAGAAACTCATGTGAGGATTAGAATAGTACAGAATGTGGCCATTAAACTTCTGCCCTACATAGACTCTACCTAATACCAATAAAATCGTCTTATCACACCTAAAACCCGTGGTAAAAATATGTCCCAGTACTGAAGAAGCTAACACTTATTTCCACACATTCTATGCCTCCTCTTTCCCTCCCATCAACTCCATCATCTCCTCTCCCTCCCCTTTCCACCCCATAGTCTCCAGTATCCCCTCAGTCATCCCTATTCATATCCTCACCCCGTCACCCCATTGGCTACGTCTGGAGGAGGTGAAGGCGGTTGGAACATTCGATGGGGTGAGGTGTATTGAGTTACGTAATATATCCGGCCGTTCATAATAGGGTAAAGAAAATGTAGGCCTATTTATCTAATTCAGGAGTCTAGTAAGTGATTTTGGATATGAGAGGATGTATTTATGAGGGTTTTTTTGTTTGTTTGGTGATTATGTGTTTTTGTTTTTCCCTCTGTTAGAAGTGTATTGGTGTGAAGTTGTAGAGAGAAGGAAAGTAAGTTTTGTCAGTGATTCTTGTAATATTTGTTTTTGTTTGTTTTTGTTTCCCTGTGTTATTAAAAGGGAAAGGAAATGTTCTTATTTATTATTCTTGTTATGTTTGTGGTTTGCGCTTTTTGTTTCCCTGTTAGAAGTGCAATAGTGGCTCAAAATTGTATAGGAAAGGAAAGAATATCGAGTTTTTGTAATGGTTCTTGCTATATTTATTGTTGTTTGTCCCTTCCGTCGTTTAAAAGTGCATTAAAGTCCATCCGTCTGTCTGTCTGTCTGTCTGGATTAGCACGCCGCTTTTGTGCTTTTCGTCTTCTGTTTAGGAATTTAGATGAAGAGTCGGCGCGTCTTGTACACCTGGCCGGCTCACCTGTCTGGGTCCAGGTGGTGGTCGGCGGCCCGTCACTTGAGCCGCGTGTGGTCAGTCTGGCGGGCCCTCCATCCACTCCCTCCGGCTGCTCCTCGTCTCCTCCTCGTCTCTTTTTGCCTCAGTCTTAGCCGCTAGAAAGGTTTAGGCTGTCCGGCGCGGAGCTAATACCCGGTAAATCACTTCAGCTGATATTTCTGTGCTCTCATCCTCATTCTCTTTCTTCTTTCTCTTCTCTTTCTCGACAATTACTTAGGCTCTTACTCGTAAACACTTCTGTGCTTCACCTCTACTATTTCAGAAGGCTTTGTTTAAATGTACACGAGGTTTTTAAGACTTTTTATGGTTGTAGAGGTAGATTGACAAGATTTTTTTTTCATTATTCACCGCAGAAACACACTTGAAAACTGCTAATTATCTCTGTGGCCTTGGAAAATAGTGGTGGTGAGAGAGCGGAGGGAGCGTTTCTGAATACCGACCTTAGAGCATTACTGTGATGATGGGAGGAAATATTACCGCTACTAATGGTAATGGTAATGGTGATGGTGATGTGAAGGGTCGGTGCTCAGTCCCTGCCCCTTTAAATCTTGGCGGCTACATCAGTCTTCAATGCCTGAGTGATTTTTTAATAGAGTGAGCTTGATAGACCCGCTGAAGTCCACTTGATTTAATCACGAAACATACATGCATTAAGTCTTATCCGCTTCGCTTCCTTCCACCTCCATCACGGCTCCTTCACCCTCCTCCTCCTCCTCACTCCTCACTCCTTCCCCGCTCCTCCACCTCCACCTCCTCCTCCTTCTTTCCTTCTCACACATCCACTTTTTCCCACTTCCTACCCTCTCATCCACTCCACCATCCGTCTCTCTCTCTCTCTCTCTCTCTCTCTCTCTCTCTCTCTCTCTCTCTCTCTCTCTCTCTCTCTCTCTCTCTCTCTCGCTCTTACAGTGTTCCCTCTCACCCTTCTCTCACCCCTTCCTTACTTCTCTTACCCCAATAGGATTACACGCTCCGGCTGGTGTGTGGCGGGAAGGGGCATGGAGTGGGGTGATGGGGGGGGGAGAGGGGAGAGGGGAGGGGAGGAAGTGACAGGGTAGGAGCCACGTAACCCCTTGGGATTAACTTTGCTATAAGTAGATTACCAGTGAATGATTGAGGGAAGACGGCCAAGCTGCTGAAGTGGTTAGGGTTTGAGGGGAAGGGGAGGGGAGGTGGTGGGGTGGTGGGGTGTTCAAGCAGGTATAGGGGAGTGAGGGGAGCGAAGTGCAGACAGGTAAAGCTACTGGTGGGGGGCGGGGGGGGGTTAGGTAAGCAGGTGAGCAGGTATACAGAAAGGAATGAAATGATAGACAGGTGGTGATAATATACGTTTTTATTACTCCATATACATTCTCTCTCTCTCTCTCTCTCTCTCTCTCTCTCTCTCTCTCTCTCTCTCTCTCTCTCTCTCTCTCTCTCTCAGACGTGCCTTCAAACCACTAGAGATGTAATTTTCGATTGTATCTCGGTCTCCTCTCTTTTTAAGTCCACACACCTGGTATTTTTCGTCCTCTTTTGTCCCCCACACTTTCCACAACCTTTTAGACGCGGACGCAAAAAGTAGTTAAAGTATGAAGCAGCGAGATCTTGAGAGAGACAGCAGGAGGTGGAGGGAAGGGACCTGCTTGCCTCCCTGTCAACTTCGGGCGCGAGGTTGGACAGGCTGCTGGTGGTGGTGGTGGTGGTGGTGGTGGTGGTGGTGGTGGTGCAGGTTAGCGAGTGTGCAGCGTGAAGGGGGATTAATTTTTGTGTTGTCACCGCCAGATGGAGACTCATTATGTGTGTTTATGTCCTTGCGTCCCTTCCGGTATGGCCTCCACCACCACCACCACTGCCACCTCCACCACCACCACCTCCATGACTATTAACACCATCACCACTACTACTTTTTACTATCACTATCACTAAATACGTAACTATCACCACCACTACCATTTCCATTTACCTCTTTCTTAAACTCGTTCTCTTCACCCCTTCCTTTTCTTACCAACCAACTGATACTGCCGTGAAAGAAACAAAATTCCCCTCCCTATCTGACAAAAAAAAATAAGAAGAGAAAACCTTAAACAAACACACAGACACACAGGAATCGCTTTATATTTCCTCCCTTTTTTCGGAAATTTCGTTTGGAATTCCACGTCGCGGTTGGTTTTCGAGGTTCTGTGTTGGCCGCGATTTTAATATTTCGTCCGTGACCGAAGCTGCGCCGCGTTGCAGGTGGAATTATTAGAAACATCGGATTTCCACTCTCAGAAATATTGGTAAAAATTTGCTTAGAGATTGCGTTTATCTCATATTTATGTCTTACGTGTCTGACCTGAGCCGCTGCTGTGCCGGGAGATGGAAGAGGAGGGAGGGAGGATACAGGCACAGAGGGGGCCGCCGTGCTACACTGGAACCACGCACCCTCTGTCGGCCCGAGAGATCCCCCCTTGCGCACGGGTTCGATTCCTGGCCGCGGTCAGAGTGGAGACTGGGCATCCACTCTGGGTATCGGTTCCCAAATGGGTGGGCTTTCAGAGGTCTCCATTAGGTGGTCTCCTTTAACCCATAAATTGCCGTGAAAAGCCCACATTGTAAATATAAAAAGAGAGAGAAGGGTTAGGCCACACACACACACACACACACACACACACACACACACACACACACACACACACACACACATACACACACACACACGCAATACGGGCGGCTGGCTACAATGGTGTCACTGTTGGCTGATCAAGCTACCGGATGCCACGGCTAAATTGTTTCCCCAGTGTATGGGTGTTTAGTGACGGGGGGAAGGCCGCGTGATGGGAGGGCAAGGGAGAGGGAGAGAGAGGGGCGTGGGACTCTGCAAGTGAGGGGAATGATGGGTGATGGGGGTAATAGGGAGAAGGGATGAGGGAATAGGTGAGAATCGGAGGGTTGAAACATTAGAAACATTTATTCATGGGCTTACAATATGTACATTGCTTAAGAAACAAAAATAGTACAGTTTAGGTCTTCCTATATTTAAATAGTAGCTATTCAGGCAATGAAATAAATAAACAGAGAAAAATACTGTCTGTTTAACTTTCTCTACGCTTTACATTACGGTTGTGAAGAATAGAAAGGCGAAATGAAGGAGGGATGTGATAGGGAAGGATAGTAGTAGTAGTTGTACTTGTAGTAGTAGTAGTGGCAGTAGCAGGAGGAGGGAGAAGCAGGGAGGTAGAGATAGAGGCCATAGGGGAGGCAAGGGAGAGAGGGTGAGGCCAGACAGGGGTAGGGAAGGGCTGGGTAGGGTGGGACACATACAGACATGCTCGATTAAGTTATTTCCCAGTGTCCATGACGAATAAATGGAGTGGCGCGAGTTACTGAGTGCGAATTTATTTTAGATTGTTTTTGGCGCAAATTTAATAATATTCACACACGTGGCTGAGTGTTCCCGCGGGTGAGTGATGCGCACAGTGTTCCATTAAATTTGATATTGAGCCGCGCGGGGCCTGGCGGGCTGCGGCTGGTGCATATAAAGGTGTTTTTTTGCATTAATCGCGAGAGTGGGCAACCGCGGCCACTCATTCACGACCCCAGACCAATTGGACGTTTTTATTTCGAGTGTTCATCGATCTTGTTGTCGAGTCTGTGGGAGAGTAGCGTGTGTGTATGTGTGTGTGTGTGTGTGTGTGTGTGTGTGTGTGTGTGCGTGTGTGTGTGTGTGATAGAGACAGACCCATAAGACTGTCTATTTGCTAGCCATGTGGTTCTTTAGTTACGAAAATGAATACTTTTACCAAGAGAGAGAGAGAGAGAGAGAGAGAGAGTGTGTGTATGATAGCCAACCTCCCTCAAGCAAACTACACGTGGGACCAAAATTAAGGTAAAAGGAGTAAGAGATCTAGGTGAAAATGCGAACAGCAAGGGAAAGGTAGGGCAGGCAGGTAAAGGGCGCAAGGTAAATATTGCTAAGTGTGTCGCGGCGTCTGAGGAAGTAGGTAGGTAGGTAAGTAGTAGTGGTGGTGGTGGTGGTGGTGTTGTTTTGAAGGTGCATGCGTGAGAGAGGGAGAGGAAGAGGGTGAAGGTAAGGAGGGGGGGGAAAGGGAGAGAATTAGGAGAGGGAGACATGGTGGAGGAAAGTGAAGGCATAAAAGAAGAGGAAAAGAGACGGAGAGGCAGGGAGAAAGGGAGGTAAACAGACGGAGAGAGATGAAAGAGGAAAGAAAAGGGAGGGAAAGAGACATACAAACATTAAAAAAAATAAGATAAGGAGGAAGAAAGAGATAGCAAAAAAGTTTTAAAAAGTTAAGGTAAGGAGAGAACGAGTTACAAAGAAGGAAAAATTGAGAAGACGGATAAAAAGACAAGGGAAAGAGACAAAAAAGCCAGAAAATGAAGTTAATGAGGAAAAAAGAGATGGGAAAACCGTAAAAAAGTTAAAGTAAGGAGGAAACGAGACAGAAAAACGGAAACAGCAAGATAAAAAAGAAGAAAGGGAGGAAAAGAGATAGAAAAGGGAGAAGGGAAGGTAAAGAGAGGGTGGAGTGGGTGAAATGGGCGGGGTTAGTGGGGGAGGGGCGCCGCGGGTTGTCTAATCACGAGTGGGGGAGGATGGGAAAAAAGGGAAGTGGGGGAGGGAGTGGGGTGGGGGTGGTGGGGGGGTTTAAGTGGTTACGGATGTCAAATCTCCGCCATTTTGTGAACGGTGGGACACGTGGAGCCGCTTTGTTCATGTCGGAAAGGGAAGAAAACTCCTCCTCTTCCTCTTCCTCTTCTTCCTCCTCCTCCTCTTCTTTTTTCCTTTTCTCTCCGTCTTTTCGTTGTCCTCCATTAGTTTCACCTTCCTTTTTCATCGCATCTTTGTTGTTGTTTCCCTCCTCCTCCTTCTCCTCCTCCTCCTCCTCCTCCTCCTCCTCCTCCTCCTCCTCCTCCTCCTCCTCCTGCTCCTCCTCCTCCTCCTCCTCCTCCTCCTCCTCCTCCTCCTCCTCACACGGATTCGAGACCATCAGTGTGAGTTTAGCAGAGGTGAGAAGGATCAAATTGTGTCTCTATCCATTCAGTACCGCTCGTTAATGTTCAGAAATGTGGCCGCCAACGTTTTCATCAGAACTAGAAACGTTTGAGCGTCGTCCTGTATAAATAGTCGTTAGTCACAGAGACACAAGATTTAAAAAGAATAGGAGGGGGGCAATAAAATAACATGAAATAGTCCCTTGGAAGAATCTTAGAGGTGATTTTGTGAAAGCTTCGGTGTGAAATAAATAAGTTAGATTAAGGAGTTTGGATTGCTGGAGGGATAAGTAGGTGTATATAAGAGAGACAAAATGAAATAGATAAGGAAAGTAAAAAAAGAAATAGAATCGTAGAAAACACTCTTGAAATGTCAGTTTTCAGAAATAACTTGTGAAGCTTTAAAAGGTCAAAATAAGTGATGAAATACAATCATTACGAAGGAAATTAAATTAATAGTGGCAATACAAGAAAACACAAGACATACAGAAACACAAATCTTTGAAAAGTAATCTTGATTGAAAGAGGAAAGAATAAAATACTTGAACATATCTATAAAGAAGCGTTGGAAATGCCTCAGGAAATGGAGAGAAAACTAGGAATATAAAACATGAAATAAATCAGAAAAAAATATCAAAAGAAATACTCTTTTGAAAAATCAATTCCGAGACGTAACATGTGAAGCTTTAAAGATGAAAACAATTGATGAAATACAATTATTACGAAGGAAAATGGATCAAAAGTTGCAATACAGGAAAACACAACACAAATACAAACACAAACCTTCAAAAAGTAACCTCGAAACAAAGACAAGAGAAGAAAAAAGTTAAAAAAAAAAAAGGAACACACACACACAAAAAAAAAAAAGAAAAAAAAAACAGGAGCATTTATATAAAGAAGCGTTGGAAAGGCCTCAGAAAATGGAGGAAAGAAGCAAGAGCCCCCAGTAAGCCGCTCAAGGGACGCTTCAAAGAGCCTCGGCTGACCACGGGCGCCTAGAAATATCCTACAATCTGCCGCTTTGACGCCCATTTCTCTGGCGGCGTGGGACGAACCGTGAGGGTGTGATATTGCTTCCGGCAGGCGTGGTGGGCGGCTGCATCCTCCCCCTCTCCCCCCTTTGGCATTGTGGGGTTGCTAAGGGGGGGGGGGAAGGGAAATAGGACAGGGAAAGCCACGTGTCACTGCCATGGGAACTTTTCTGCTCCACGTGTTTTCCCTTCACCTCCTCCTCCCCCCCTCCCCTCCCCTCCCTTGTGTTTGTGTCCCTGTATGGCATATGCTCCCTTTCCCCCCCCCCCTTTCCCCCTTCCCTCCGCCCCTTTTTTCCCCTTCTCTTATTCGTAGGTCCCACCCATCCTCCTCTCTCCCTCTCGTGTTGTGTTTTCTTTCCTCTCCGTACCCTCTCCCTCCCTCTCTCTCTCCACGCCTTACCCTTCCTTCCCTATTGACTATTTTTGCTCCATATTTTCGTTTTTCCTCTTCACATGAAACCTCCCTCCTTCGTTTATGCTTCCCTCTCATCCCCCTCCCTCTTCTTTCTCCTCACCATCCTCTCACTCCTTTACTCCCTTTGTGCTCTCTCCTCCCATTACTATCCTGCCCGCCTCCTTCACCCTTTTTTTCCCCTCTCCGCCAATAGTCCCTCCCGTCCCTTCCATCGCGGCCGTCTTGTTTGTTTATTTTTTCCCCGCGTTATGATCAGCAGCAGCAGCAGCAGCAGCAGCCGGCCCTTCATTCCTGGCGGCCCCCCTTCTCCCGCCCCGCCTTTAATTTCTGTCATTGTCTGAGCAACTCCAGCGGGACAGATGCGGCGGCAAATGGGAACTCGTTTGGCCTTCCATCCTCTCTCTCTCTCTCTCTCTCTCTCTCTCTCTCTCTCTCTCTCTCTCTCTCTCTCTCTCTCTCTCTCTCTCTCTCTCTCTCTCTCTCTCGCCTCAAGTTAATGCTGCGGTTATCAGCAATTGCCGGAGCTAAAACCTGTCTTTCATTGGCTTATTAATTTCCAGGATAATTGCGTATCATTAGGGCCGGGCCGGGACGAGCCTGATGATGGCGCTGGGCTGTCACTGGGCGTGTCTGCGCGGCCCGGCAGTGCTTCAGGGGGAAACAGATTGTGCCCTGGCCTTACTTGGCGCTCTGCTCACTGCGACTGTCGACTCGTGTGTGCTCTGCTTAAGGCGCGCCCGTGTCTCGATTCCCGCGGGCGGAGAGGAGGTGCTTAGGTGATCCCCGCCTGTGTCCGGCCAGGCGGGGCTACTCCACGCTGAGATAAAGGGCTGTCCATCACCCAGCGCCGCCGCCGCCACCGCTGCTGCTGTCTTCTCGCCGCAGATGGTCGTCGATACAAGAGAGGGAGGCATGCGGCGCCCTGGGTGTGGGTAATGGAGCTTGGGGGAGCGTGGGAGGGGGGGGGGCAGTGCAGGTAAGGACTCTACCATGGTGCGGGCGTGCAGGCGTGCAGGCCCCCCGCTGGGAACCCCGTGGCCCCAGTCGCTCTTCCTTCAGTGCTATCAGAGGCCCTCGTCATGGCCACGCCGAGCACCAATGACCAGCGTGGGCCACCGGAGGCTGCTTGCTGCTGGACAGACACACACACACACACACACACACACACACACACACACACACACACACACACACACACACACACACACACAACTGGACATGGGAAGAAGATCCCAGACGCATGAGAAGGAGTCGCAGGAGGTGGTGGTGGTGGTGGTGGTAGTTGTGAGCGGGGGAGAACAGAGAAATAAAAGTCGCAGTCTTTGAGAGACGGAGAGGAGGTGGGCGGGACGTGCTTGGAATCCCCTCAGTGTGCCCGGGCAAGGTGTGCGTGTTATTGCCACTCGCCAGTCACGTGTTGCCGCCCCGGACGCCATCACTGACGCCTGCGTTATTTTGTGGCGGGCAGTACGACAGCCTTTTAACAGAGTGCGGGGCGCCGCCACTCACACGTCGCCCCCAGCCCAGTGTTTCACCCGGTGTGGGTGTGTGCGCCGCGCCCCCTGCTGGCCCCGGCTTGTCCCGCCTGTCCGCGACCTGCCGCCACCTCATCCATCTCGCGGTCTCGGCGTGTCTCCGCGCCGCGAATCGGGCTTTATCTCCGGCCAGGTGTGTCGTGCCATGGGCGCCTCGCGGCTCACTTTCACGGGTGTCTGCCCGGCGCCTCGTCATCTGTCCGGCGGCCTGTCTGCCGGGCAGTTCTCACTCGCATGCAGGCAGGTGCGGCGCTGTGCTGCTTCTACGGAGGATGGTAGAGATGGAGAGAAGGAAGGAAGCGTATGTGAGCGTCGCAGTGTAACTGTGCTATTCACTATATGTATGTATGTATGCATGCATACTTGTGTTGCATGTAACTTTGTTGTGTGTGTGTGTGCGTGCGTGCCGCGCTGGGGCTGCGTCCATGTATGTGCGCGCGTACGTGCGCTTGCGTGTGCAGCGGAGCGAGGACAACATGCAGATTCCATCAGTACCGCGAAGATGAACCCGGTGGGCCGCGGCGGGTCACACGCTCCGCCCGGCGTGCTGGCAGGTCACCGAGGGTCTGGGTCGCCGCGGGCACCCGCTCCACCCCGCAACCCGCTCGCTGCATTTATTTATATTCTTTTTTAGGTTACGCTCCGCGGCGCGCAGACAGCTGTGCCACCAAAAGAATTGTTATAAAGCTATTTTCGTTCAGGGTTGGTAATTACACAGTGAGATGTAACCACACAGTGTTGCTCCTATACATTATGTACAACCTTGCCTTGTGTCATCCAAGCACGAAAAACTATCCTGAACCAAGAGCATTTTACGTACCTCTTTTTCGCTTGGTTTTGTTTTGCGCCAGCCATCGTCACGGCGGGGCGGGGCGGGACGGGGCGGGGTGGGCTGCGGGGCCCTCACATGCAGCACGAAAAAAAGGAAGTAGATTTCGCTCAACTTGACGTGGGAAAAAAATGCGTGCAGTTGTTGCTGCTACCCTTTTGTGTGTGTGTGTGTGTGTGTGTGTGTGTGTGTGTGTGTGTGTGTGTGTGTTCCATGCCTGTCTGCCTGTCTGTGTCTGGTAGCGACAAGGGGAGGGTTGTATGCGATATGCGAGGAAGAGGTTGGAATTGACACCGGAAAGAAGAGTTTGGGTCTGTGGGGGCAAGGGCACCAGGCCGGGAGGAGAGGAGGAGGAGGAGGGGGGGAGGCGGGAGACGCAGGAGGCGGTGTGGGGGAAATGGCAAGTGGAAGCACCGCAAGAGAGAGAGCGCAAGCGATTCTTAACAGGGAAAGTGAGTCAGCTGCTGCAGACGCCGATTTGAAACTCCTTTGATGGAAACCCGGTGGTGTTGGCACGTACTGTTGCTGTCCTGCCTTCCTCTCCCTTCTCCTCCTCCTCCTCTTCCCCCTCCTCTTCCCTCTCCTCCTCCTCTTCCTCGCCCTCCTGCCACACAGCTGAGGGTACCACACGCCTCACAAATGCCCCATCTGTTCACTGCCCGCCTGACGTTTCATTTGTGGCTGCTGGACAAAGGCGAAATATATATCTATATCTAACTTTCCTCCCGCGGCTGCGTCAGGAAGGGAGGGTTGCTGGGCGCTGTACCTCCTGCTTCGCCCTGTCTCGCCCCTCTCCCGCTTACTCTTCCCTCCTGCTGGTCCTCTTCTTCCTCCTCCTCACCACCCCCAAGCAGTCGGAGTTTATATGATTGTTTTTGTTTCGAGGTTGAGTAAATAAACTGTTGGAAAAAATCTGGGAAAATTCATTACTTTAGATAACATTGAAGTTGTGGTTTACTTTTCTCGCTCCTTCATTTTCTTTCTTTCTTGCGCTATTTGATTATATTTCCTTTCTTCTCTTATTTCTTTCTTATTTCGTTTCCATTTTCTCCGTATTAACTTTCCACTACTTGACAACAAATCTTTACCATTCTCACTAATTCGTAAACACTTTTTTTTTTCTCGACTCTCTTTTGAAATTACTTCGAAACAACCCATCTTTTCTCTCTTTTCATCCGTATCATGCAAGCAATTTCGTTATACAATACCCGGGATGTTAAAAGACCATCATTCCGGTAAAAGAGTTAAGAAGTCCCCCCAATGAAAAGAAGAAGAAGGAAATAGTAAGGTGTTCGTCAGGTACATTCACTTCAGCCTTAATTGATTTCCAGGTGAGAAGCTCTTTGGCTGAAGGATTGAGGAGGCAGGTGGAGACGCAGAGGAAGAGGAGGAGGAGGAGGATTACTTGATGTGGAGTGAAGGATGGAGGGAAAATGGGATAGAGGATTGAGGTAAAGGAAGAAAAGACGCTATGAAGTAAAGAGGGTAAGCAGAAGAAAGGTAAAAGGTGGGAATAAGAAGATGAGTAAAGAAAAGAAGTGAATGGTGATGGAAAAGTGTAATGAAAAATAGAAAAATGAACAAAGGAAAAGAAATATTGAAGTTAGAAAGAGAAAGTAAGACAAGGACGTTCATGACAAGAAAAGAAAATAAGAAAGAGGAAAAAATAGCGAATAGATGAGAGAAAGATGCATAGAAATATCAAAATGTAAGCAAAATATAAAGAAAATAACAAAGAATATAATTGAAAGGGAAAATAACAAGAAAAGATGGTCAGGAGACAGACACGAAGTAATGACAAAGAAAAAAGATCATAATATATCTACTTTTTTCTCTCATTTCATTTATTTATTTCCCTTCAGTAAGTGACCTCCGCTAACAAGCCCGACTAACCAGTAACCCCCCCTTCATATCCCCTTCCCTTCCCTAACTACCCCTACTACACACACACACACACACACACACACACACACACACACACACACACACACACACACAGACAGTTTATTTATTGACCCCAGTTTTCTTCGCGCATTAAAATATTTCTCAAAACATAAAGAACAAAACTCATTAAAGCCAAAATATATTGAAATTCACCTAAACCACAATCCACATATTAAAAAATATATATAAACACACACTTAACAAAACACACACACACACACACACACACACACACACACACACACACGCAATCCCCATATCCCTCCCCTCAAAAGCATCTTCCCCATCATCTCCAGGTCTTTCTTATCTTAACATTCCCCCTTCAGCTTCCTCAACACCCCCTCCCCCCCACGCTCGGATGATTTAGTGCCAGGGCGGGCCAGTAAGAGGTACCTTCTAATTCAATAAGGAAGAAGCGAAGAGCGTGCGTGCAGGGGTGGGCCGGAGCGAGCTGGGGGGTCAGAGAGGTGATGGTGGGGCGGGGAGAGCTGGAAGGGCGGGTGGAGGGTGGAGAGGGGAAGTGGATGCGTGCGTGGGTGGTTCAGGTGGATCATGTAGTGGATCTGCCAGGCGGTGGAGGGAGGGTAGGGGTGGGGATGTGGTTAGGTGAGTGTATGTATGCATGTATGTAGACAAGGAGGAATGGGGGTGTTTCAGGTAACTGGTTTGGGGAATTGGGGATGTATTGAGTTAAAAGAGGAATTTTTTGAGGGGGGGCGGGGGTGACTTGGTTGATTGGCTTGGGGAAAGTGAGAATTCTGAACTAAATAATGGAGAAATGGGGATATCTGGATTAAATCATGAAGGAAAGGGGGTGTCCGGATTAACTGCTTTGGGGAATTGGGGATGTATTGAGTTAAAAGAGGAATTTGGGGAAAGTGAGAGTTCTGGCCTATATAATGGAGAAATGGGAATGTCCGGATTAAATAATGAAGAAATGGGGGGTGTCTTAACTAGTTTAGGGAAATATGGATTGTATAGAGTGGCTAGAGGCATTCTTGGGGATGTCTTCAATAATTACCTATAGAAAATGGAGAAGTCTGAACTGAATTCTTTAATACAACTGTTTAGGGACCGGAATATCAGTGCGCCATTTTTTAATCAATATTTTGTCCTTGGCCGGCTTTCCTTCTTACAAAAAATGGGGGGAAAGGATTTGTTTGGACTCACTGTAGGGAAGTAAATAACAAATCCATTAATAAGTGGTTGGGAAAAATGGGAGATTATGAACTTAATAAATGGGTTAATGGGTTTATCTGGACTCACTGAATGGGAAGTAAATAGCAAATCATTGAAGAAAACTGGCAAGGAAAAATAGGAAAATCTCGAGTAACTGAGAGAAAAGACGAAAAGTAAACATAACCCTGCCTTTCTCTCCAAAATCATCCCCCATCACCTCCATCCCTCTTCCTCCTTCCCTCTCCCTCCTTCCCTCCCATTCCTTCACCCACGACACGGCAAACTCTCCCACTTAACCACCAATCCGTATAAGCAGCGCCACCCCCTCCACCACCCCCCAGCACCTCCTCCCGCCCCTCCTCCACTTATCACCTTATCAAAATTACCATCTCTTCTTTCTCCCTCTCCTGTAGTGGACGCGTCAGCATTCGGCATCCAAAACTTAATACTCACTTTTATCTCGTCCCCAAAAAAAGGAGGGAGAGGAGGAAGGGAGGTATCATTTATGCTATCACGGTGAATCTCCCTTTTTCTTAACTCTTCTTGGTATACTAGAAGGGAGAAAAAAAGACAGTTGTGGTTTGGTATAGGGAGAGTAAAGGTGATAGTGTCGTCTCCTCACTCTCATTCCCTCATTCCTCTCATTCCTTCATTCCCTTCCTTCATCCCCCCCCCCTCATGGCTTGTGGGGGGAGGGGGGTAAGAGGGACGGGGAAAGGGTTAAAATGCATGCATCTCATTATCTCCTTGACTGCAAGAGTGATGAGGCTTTTGATTGGGTAGAGAATGACTTGTGGTGTGGTGGTGGTGGTGGTGGTGGTGGTCCTGATGGTGATGATGGTGGTGCAGTGATTATTATTATGTTCCCGTGTCTCGTTATATATGTATTTGGTATGTGTATTTTTGTTGGTGTATTATTATGGTAGTGGTTATTATTGTTGTTGTTGTTGTTGTTGTTGCTATTATTATTATTATTATTATTATTATTATTATTATTATTATTATTATTATTATTATTATTATTATTGTTATTATTATTTTCGTTATTGTTACTACTATTTCTTTTCTATTATTAGATACATTTGTGCCACCATGAACTACTACTACTACTACTACTTTACCCTCGACTCTTTCTCTCTCTCTCTCTCTCTCTCTCTCTC
>CM035222.1:310898-349950 GCA_020233015.1 Callinectes sapidus
TCTTCGCTTGTCGATTATGAACCGCTCCTCTCCTTGGCTCCTTTCTTGGGGCGGGGCGGGGCGGGGCGAGACAGGGCGACGCAGGGGCAGTGGAGGAGCGGCGAGGAGGTCTCTCTCCATAATGCCCCTCGCCGGGACTAAGCAACACGCCAGACCCTCGGCGCAGATCAACCATGCATTGGCGGCCACGTCTTGGAGCCGCGGCCCGCCACAGGAACACAACCCCGCGCTGGAAGTCTTCACGTTCTCGCCTTCGCCGCCGTGGGAGGTAGAGGCGGGAGTGGCGTGGCGCTGCTGTCCCTGGCTGGAGGGTGTTTCAACAGGCGGCTTTGTTGTGTTCGTTTCCACGCTTGTCCGCGGTGACGCCAGCCGGGGCCAGGCGGGATTGCGTTTTCTGACTTTGAGGGTAAAATCCATTTCCCTTTTCCCTCCCAAAGAGTTAGCGAGGGAGAGAAATAGAGAGATAAAGTGAGAGAGGGAGAGTTGCCCCTTTCGTTGCCTCATCCGTCCCTTCCGTTGTCCTACCGCCGCCGCCACTGCTGCTGCTGCTGCTGCTGTCTCCCCATCAGGTGGCGTAGGTGAGGCTGGGCCGGGCGAGGCGAGGTCGGCCGCCGCCAGATCCTGGATACGTCACTCCCTGCACGATCAGTTAATCCTTTGACAATTTGCGGAGACGAGGAGGGCTTATGCGGCGGCGCCTCACGCACGCCTAATCGCCCCTGCACGCTGCCCGCATAATGGTCATGTTGGCGCACCCTAATCAGCGCGTGAAGTAATTTAAGTCATCCAATTTTTCCAGGCAGCGTGAGTGTGGAATGTGGTCCCTCACCCGCCCACCTACCCACCCACCACCCGCCCGCCCACCCGCCCACCCGCCCCCGCTTCCTCCCTCATCCTTGTATTTCCCTCCCTGCCTCCCCTTGTCTTTCCCCTTCCAGTCATCCATCCTTCTGTATCTCCTCTTGTCTCCTCCCCCTAGCCAAATCCATACCTATTCCTCATCCTTTCACTCCTGTCTTTCCCCCATTTCTCATACCTCGCCATTGTGTTTTCCCTTCTCCATTCCCTCCTTTCACTCCCCACTACTTTTACTCCTGCCCTATGACTAAACACGACTCTTTTCCACTGTCTTACGGAGCGAAGGTCGGCCCAGATGCTCTCAAGTTTTTTTTGTTTCTTTCGTTTTCTTTCGTTTTCTTTTTCTTTTCCTTGACAATTGACCGCCACTCTTCCTTATTCAGCCTCCCTTATTCTACCCATCCACTCACTTCACTCACTTCTCCCACTCACTCTGCCCCAAATGTCCACGGAGGCTGAGTAACTCGTGGTTTCTTCCCATCTCGTTCTACCGCCACTGAAACCCGGCCGTTCTTAAGTCCTGCCCGTCCCTTTCTACCCGCAGCGCCGTGCCCACTCCAGCTTCCCGTACCTCCCCCCCCCCCCGACTGTCCCTCTCTCCCTCTCTCCCTCTCCCTCTCCCTCTCTCTCTCCCCAGCAACATGTGGCTCCACCTGCAAGGATCGGAACTCCGTCCTGCATCAAGTTTCATCAGTTTCTCTCTCTTTCTCTCTCTTTATTTTCTTTTTTTTTCTCTCTCTCTTTTTTGTAGCGGTTTTATTATTTTTTTTCATTTATTTTGTTTTGTTGTTCGTTTTTTTGTGTTATTGTTTTGTTTCGTTTTTGTGTGTGTGTGTTTGGATGCTTTGATGTTTCATCTTGTGGTCTCTCTCTCTCTCTCTCTCTCTCTCTCTCTCTCTCTCTCTCTCTCTCTCTCTCTCTCTCTCTCTCTCTCTCTCTCATGTCCTCATTTCTCACTATACATATGGGGGAGAGAGAGAGAGGGGGGGGGAAGGGGAGCAAGCAATTAGCCACAGGGAAGGTGGTAGTGATTAAGCAACTTTTTCCCTTTTTTCCCCTTTTCAACGAGTGAAGACTGACCATGGAACCTTCAACACCCTCCCCTCCTCCTCCTCCTCCTCCTCCTCCTCCTCCTCCTCCTCCTCCTCCTCCTCTTCCTCCTTCTCCTTTTCCTCCTCCTCCTAATTTAGCTCTTCTAGAAAAATTTAATAAAAAAAGACCACTAAATTCGAACTTTCCCTACAAGTCAGACAAAAAAAGTAGAGAAAAGAATCGCAAACTCGAAAAAGGAGACGCAGAGAATGACGCCGAAGTTCGCAGTCACTTTCTTGAACTGAATTGTACGGATGATGATGATGATGATGATGATGATGATGAGGAGGAGGAGGAGGAGGAGGAGGAGGAGGAGGAGGAGGATAATAAGAGCCTAGAGTTCGAGGTGACCCAAGAAGTGACGCAGTATTGGTGAATGAATAAACTTTACGTCACGTTGAGGTTTTTGTACACGTCAGCGTCATGTCAAGTCATGTTTTCCAGTCACTTTGGCGATTCGGTCTCACTCACACTCACACGCACACGCGCACGCACACACACACACACACACACACACACACACACACACAGTTACAGAGCCGCGAGGTGTGAGGCAAACAAACATCTTAAACTTGACATTCCTCGCTGCACACACACACACACACACACACACACACACACACACACACACTAGAACAAACCTGACTCAATCCAGTGAAAATACAAACAAACAGACAAACAAACATCTGGCTCTCAATTCACTCACGCCTACCAGTGTTTACATTCGTGACGTCACAGAGAGAGCCAGCCAGCCAGTCAGCCAGCTAAGCCACGCCCGCCAATCTGGAGCATTACTTCCAAGCTTTCCTTTAGGCAGCTGCAGGCACGCCACTCTTCTAAACGGGGACACAACACACGTGAAAGCCCGGCGTCTGTTTAGGGGTAATTATCGTGTTTGTTACTGGCAATGTTTGTAGATGTTTTCCATAGTTTTTCTTTGTTAAGGGTCTTGTTTTTTAAGATGATGTGGGTTTTCTAATATTTATGTTTAGTTTAATTTCTTCAATACCGTGATGTATTTTTATATTAATTCTGCTTACTATTGGGAGATTTTATAAGATTCAGACACTCATGTGGGGATTAAAATAGTACAGACTCTGGCCATTAATCTGCTGAATTTCGGAAAACCTTCGTTATGTCAATGAAATATTCTAGTCATCCTTAGCTAAGCTGTGATCTTTGGGTACGACACTTTTACAAATATTGATTAAAAAAATCTTTGAAATGTAGGAAAACTTATCCATTTGTTTCTTGTAACATGCAAAAAAACACGTTTCTTTTTACACTTTTTTATCACTCCACTTTTCTGATATCTTTTTTTTTTTTTTTTTTCGTTCTCGTCTTTATTACACAAGCATCATCTATTCTTTTCCATTAAACATTCAATTATTAGAAAAAACGTCCACTTTTCAACAACATTACAACAACACCATCTAACATTTCCTTTCTTTTTTTCCTTTTTTTTATTTTTACTTTCATACCAAGACAACGATAGGAAATGATCTAATGACCTCGTTACCAATCACGTCCCATGCCACATCCAGTCATATTTCAATCTGGGTTAGGTTAAGCACACACACACACACTCCCTTCACTTTCTCGCGTCCTCTCTCTACCATTATAAAACCCATAACCAGAATTGTTCACAACCACCACCACCACCACCACCACCTCAGTTTCTTGCATTTGTAAAAGCTCGACCTTATCCCACACGTCCTCAGTCAGTTACGTGCGACAGAAAAAACAGGAGATGGTTAAGGTACAGATAGTTAACTTTTACTGGTGGGTTCGTCCTTCACTTACATCCAGAACACGAAGGAAAAAGAAGGAAACATTGCAAGGATATATAAATTAGGATGAGAAGTTTTGTATTGCAGTGAAAAGGTTACGATTCGATAAAAGAGAGCCGATGGTTCTAATTCACTGATGTAATGTTGATAAATAAAAGCTTGTGGAGTTTTTTTTGTATAATTTGGAAACTATGTTATATTTGATTGAACATTTTAATATCTCGAACGAAAGCGAGAGAAGGTTAACACACACACACACACACACACACACACACACACACACAGTGACAAAAAAATAGAGAAATAAAAGCTAGTGATTGTCAGCTCATGATTAAGCAAATAATGATAGTGAATAAATTGATAATAAGAGAAAATAAGAAAGCCGAACAAGACAATAAAGAACAAGAGATGGACAACAAAATCTATCTATCTACCTATTCATACCTATCTATCTATCTATCTATCCATCTATCTCATATACAGTACTAAGTGAGCAGATTCATTACAAAGAGTGAGGGGGCGTGTGGAGTGAGCAGGCGTGGATTGGGTGGAGTGCGTGGAGTAGGTGGGTGGAGCGTGCACGGGGTAAACAAGGTGTGAAGTGAGTGCGTGAGTGCGTGAGGTGGGGACAGGGTTGGAACGCTTCAGAGTGACGTTCAGGAAGCTCACACTCAAATTAAAAGTGTCACCAGATTTCTCCTCTCACAACCTTACTTTCTAATGTGTCAACCCAGCCACCCCCCCTCCCCTCTCCCTCTCCCTCTCTTTTTTTATTTAGTTTTCTTTTCATTTAACTATTATATCTCCTTCGTTTTTCTTTTCTTACTCGGTTTTTATCTAGTTTCTTTTCTTATTTTATTGTGTATTTCTCTTCATTTACTTCGTTTTCTTACTTGTCTTTCATCTTTAGTTTCTTATCCACTACTGTTCTACCTCCTTTTTTTTTTCCTTTTCTTACCTTCCTTTCATCTCTTGTTTCTTGTCCGTTACTTCTTCCTTTTTCTTTTATTTCTTACTTCCTTTCACCTCGTCTCTTTATTATGTCTCATTTGACTACCACTATCATCACCTCCACGAAATAATTTTTTCTCTCCCTCTTTGCTATATCACCTTCAATTAATACCTGACTAATAACAGGTGATCTATCAAGCCTGGAAACTATCTACTGTACTAAGGTTAATGGTGTATGTTATCCACCACCACCACTACCATCACCACCACCACCACCACCGCCACCACCACAACCACCTGCACTGTCTCCATACGATCACAAAAACCTGCAGCGCTCTACATGACAGTAACCTTGGCCAGTTTCTCTCACTGCCACTCTTTATCCCGAGAAAAACGTTGCTGATGGTGAAAGGGAGCCAGTATGTAACCTTTCCGTCTCTCTCTCTCTCTCTCTCTCTCTCTCTCTCTCTCTCTCTCTCTCTCTCTCTCTCTCTCTCTCTCTCATCTCATTAAGCGATTTTTTTTACTGTTCGTGTAATGTTTCGGCTTTTGCACTCTAATTTAGCGTATTATTTACTTTTCCATAATATTTTTTTTATTTTTCATTTAAATTTTGTATGTATATACTAATCTGAATGCGTACACTAACTAAATAATGCCAATCTTGCTTCTACTGTTTGTAGTTAATCTTGTATTCAGTAATTTTCTTTAGAATTTTACTTTTCTTTATTTTTGACATTTGTTTCTATAATTTCCTCCTGTATTTCCCTTTATTTAGCATACTGTCTTCTCTTTCCTCTATTCTCTTGCCTCTCTTTCTCCTCCCATCTTCGTTCTATCATGTCTAACCTCTCTTCATTCTTCCCCTTCTTCTCTTTCTTGTCTCATCCTTCACTAACTTCTCACCCTTGTCCTTATCCTTCCTATCTCATCTCCTGTCTTCTTCTTCGTCTTCTTGCCCCCTTTCACCTTCTCTGGACAGCTCAACTCTTCTTTTCTCCCTTGTCTCATGACGCACTTAACTTCTCACCCTTGTCCTCATCTTTCTCATCTCATCTCCTCTCTTCTTCTTCGTCTTCTCGTCCCCTTTCACCTCTGAACAACTCAATTCTCCTCTCTAATCTTCACTGACCAATAAACTACCATCCAAACTGTCTCCATGCAAGCCTTGTGTAAAAACAGAGTAGCAATTAAACGTAACCTTGCCGCTTGTAGCCAACTCACTAATACCTCTTTTTATTCACTATTTTTTTACGCATCTTGCATAATTTATACGAATTGACCTTGCCCAGCCCATCCCAGCCCCGCCCATTCGATGCAAACACACCAACCACTAACACATGACTTCCTTCCTTTGTTTTTTTTTTGCTTTTTTAATCTGATTTAATGTTTATTTCCAGCACGACTGTTTTTAAAGACTGGTTATTATTTACTGGGTTGCTAATTGTGTTTTTTTTTTTTTTTTTTCATACTGACAGTGTAATAGTCCTTGTTGAATTATCGTTAAAAGTATTGGGATTTCTGTTGACTTCCACTACATTACAGATTGTTAAGAGGAGTCGAAATGAGAGAGAAAAGCTTCAATTTACGGTTCGACTCCTGCTTCACCTCCGTTTTCTAAAAAGCAGTCAGTGTTGCCAACTAAGATCCAGTATTACGTTGCTTTAGAAAATGGAAAGTCGGATGCTGAGGTCCTATTGTTGTTTTCTTTTCCATCCAAACTCTGTCTCCATGCAAGCCTTATATAAAAATAGACTTCTAAGATCCACTATTACGTTGCTTTAGAAAATGGAAAGTTGGATGCTGAAGTCCTATTGTTTTCTTTTTTCTCTCTTTCTCTAAACTTCGAACATCAAACAAATATTCTAAAGTAATATTATTTTTCATTTCACTAAATATATTACGTTTAGGCATAAAATTCATTGAAACAAAGAGTAAAAGCTGGAAATCTATAACCTGCGCCAATATTACGTGAAAAGAGAGAGAGAGAGAGAGAGAGAGAGAGAGAGAGAGAGAGAGAGAGAGAGAGAGAGAGAGAGAGAGAGAGAGAGAGAGAGAGAGATCCCCCGCCGAAACAGAGCTAAACTGGCAGCACTAATCATACTTTCCGCTAATAATGCCTCTACTTTCCCCGTCACACTGCTGTAAAAAGAACAGACGAGCGTGTGACAGACTGACGGTGATCTGCGCACGTAACCTGGCGGGGGAGTGAGTGTGCTGCCATCTGGTGCCACTTTTCGGCTTTACTTAAGATGATGGATGTGTGTCAGTGTTTGCTATGTAATTAAGAAAACCTAAATAACGGAAGGCAGGTTATTTATACGTCTGTTTTCTAATTGCTCGTTGTCTGCCGTTAGTTTCATTTATGACTTAAGTTTACAAGTGTTATTAGAAAGCGAACGTTAAGGTGCGTTTCCACCAAAACCGTGTTCTGCACAATTGTTGCGCACTTTTTGTGCAGAACTTTGTCAGTGCGCGTACAAATAGAACACCTCTTGTTAACTGCGTACCCACCGGCCAAAAGTTCGCAACGTTTGTACGCGAACAGTGCGGCACTTGTGCTGAACTGTGCGCGTACAAAAGTTCAGTACAGTGTGCCCTCACTCTTCAGTGATTTATTATTTAGTAGCCAATATGGACGGACAGGAAGACAGTGACGTTTGGACAGTCTCTTCCATGAATGAAACCAAGATGTTCAAAAGCAAACCACTTAGGCTTATAAATATCTCCAACTCCACTACTGAAGCTTTTGAATCTGCAATTTTTTTGCGCTCTCTGCGCCATTGAGCAAGAATAATTTTCCATTTCCGCATGACTTCAGTTGAATCACAGCTAAAGTTTTCACCCAATTCCTTAGTGGCATCATGTTTTTTGTTCTTATCTTTGTAATCCTTGTTTGTAGTGTCCCAGAGCACCGGGCGCGTTTCAACGGCCTGAATAAACTTAACGATTTTAGCATTTGTCCAGTCCATTGTGCGCGCACAGACACATGTTTTCGCTCCTGTAGCGGAAGCAAGAAAGAGTGCGCGCACAAAGTAATCGTGTGCGTCAGAATGTATACACTGAAAGTTGAGTACGCGCACACATGTTCACAGCTGTGCGCGCACTTTTCTCAATTGTTCGCGTACAATTTGTTGCTGTTCGTTCGTCCGTTTCCACCGGCGCATACATTTGTTCAGTACAGTGTGCAGCACAGTGCCGCACTGTGCTGCACACCGGTGGAAACGCACCTTTATGATACAAGTCTGAACGGAGGAAGGAAAGACAATTGAATCAGATATTATTGAACGAATGAAGGAAGAAAGGAAGGAGAAAGCTGAGATAAGTCTGACGATCATATACAATTACTGGACCAAAAAAAGGCAATAAAATATGAAGAAACTAGTGCACCGCAAATAATTAGACTAAAAGAAAGAGAAAACGTAATAACTTCACGAAATGAGTTGAGAGAGAATGAAAACTTGCCATATGATGTTAAATTGATCCATTCACTCCTCCGCTGTTAATCATTCGTCTTAAAACAAACTCAATTTCATGTCTCAATTAGTATCAGTTTAATTTCATCCTTAGTTTCGCTATAGATTGCGCTAGATTTTGATATTAGAAGGACGAGAGACTAAATTGTTCCTTTATACGTTAACTTTCTATATATCGACAAACAAAAGATGAATTTATAAAGGCTGGAAATGTTTTATTACTGAATGGATCGAATATCTTCATTCTGCATCGATCTTCACCGTGTCACAGTGCCAACCTCGTCACTACCACAGCACCCAATACCACGGACAACCACCTCACCAAACCGACCCACACAGACTCAACCACAATGATATCCCCTACACACACACACACACACACACACACACACACACGGACAGCCCCCCCACCCCCCCTCCCTGCCTTACCCGGCCTCCCCAGACAGGTATGAAGACAATACTGTCAGGACATGAAGGACAGGGCAAGGTGAACAGGGGGAAGGATATGCAGGATCTGAAGGACATTCCACCTGCCCCTTTGTGACGCAGTCCTTCCCTTCCTCTCGACGCCATGACCACGTTGAGGCGCTAAGCTTCATTCATTCAGTTGCTCATTCCTCCCCAACCCCAGCCCAGCCCAGCCCAGCATGACCCCCTTCCCTTGCAGATGACGCTTAGCTTGGCGTCAGCATGAGTATCTAAAGCCATTCATCATCTGCTTTAAATATGTTCCAGTGTATGTTTGTGCCTGAGTATGCGTGTGTGTGTGTATGTGTATGCTAACCTGCTTCCTTCCTCCCTTCCTGCTGTCGCTGTAGGGGCTCAGCAGTCCTTCGTGTCGCCAGAGGGTAGCGGGAACTGGCAGTGCCCACACGAGTTTGGTTACTACCCTCACGATACAGCCTGCGACAAGTACTACTCCTGCGAGGGCGGGGTGGCCACCCTTATGACCTGCGGCAACGGCCTCGCCTTCGACAATACCGACACAGAGTTCCTGAAGGAGAACTGCGACTACAAGCACAACGTGGACTGCTCAACGCGGCCAGAGCTTGGTAGGCCAGCGCCCGCCGCACCACCAAACCCCGGCCACCATCTGTACAGAGCCACACGCACACGGCCATACGTACACGGCTAGACGCACACACATTTACTCGGTGATCGGGAAACACGCGGTTTACTTACTGGTGTGGAGTCTCTTAGAGAGTTAGCGTGCATGTCCATCTCACCACAACTGTCTGACACGTTCCTCTCCCGTCACGTGTATTTCTGGGCACTTTTCCCACGCTCCCCTGCCTGCGGTGGGTGCCGCGGCAGGGGGCATACGGTATGACTCTTTCCTAACCTTAACACATGCACAGGGCACAGGTCACACCACCAGGAACCTGATCCGGCAGCGGAGGTCACGGCACTCACACCTAAAAACATGCTACCCTCTCTCACCTCTCACCTCTCCTTGCTCTCCCTGTTCTCCCTGCACCACTACTATACTGTAATACCTTCCATGCACCCTTCACTCCTCCTTCCCACCACCTAATGTCCTCCGCCACCCACGGCTCCACTCACCCACTCACTAATACACGGTGCACAGGCCAGGCCCAGGAAGACTACGTATACGAAGACTTCCTGTGCCCGAGCGACAACGGCTTCTTCCCCCACGACCGGCAGTGTGACGCCTACTGGAGCTGCGTGGACGGCGTGCCTGAGTTCCGTCTGTGCGGGAACGGCCTTGCCTTCGACACCAGCAATGACACCCGCGAAGACTGCAACTACAAATTCGTGGTGGACTGTGAAGGCCGCCCAGACTTTGGTAGGCTGTCGGCCCCATGACCCCCACTATACCACCACTCCACTCCCTCCCTCTCTCCCTCCCTGGTTTCCATTGCATGACTAGCCTAGTGTTACCTCTCGTGCATGACAACGTACCAACATAACACACACAACAGCGCGTGTCTATACATTGAAATTACTGAGATACACGTGAATATAAAGACCACTTCCCTTCCCGCCAAGTCCTATCGCTGTAGCTTCCTCTTCCCTCGCAGAACCCCCGATTGCCACCCCCCACTGCCCCTACCTGTACGGCATCTTCCCCGACGAGGAGGACTGCGCCGTGTTCTGGTCTTGCTGGGACGGTGAGGCCTCCCGCTACCAGTGTGGCTCCGGCCTCGCCTACGACAGGAAGGCTCGTGTGTGCAACTGGATGGACCACATCCCAGAATGCAAGGCCCAGCAATGTAAGTCTCCACATACATACAAATACTATGAAACTGCCGGTTTGTTTCTATATCACTCCTACCTATGACTTGAATTAGTGAAGGAGAGAAGTTTCAAGACTTTAATGTTGGGTAATGATTTGGTACCCTGAGATTGACACTTTTATGGGACCCTTCCTATGACTTGGCTCTATTTAAACGGGAGATTCCAAGACATTTGTCCCTAACTTTTTTAACTTTAAGGGACCTGGCAAATTAGTGGGCTTTTCAATTTCATTCTTTTCTTTTCTTGCCCCCCCCCCCCTTTTTTTTTTTTTGCTTCTCTCTCTCTTACATAAAAAACACCACTAACACCCCTATTCCTCAATCCTCCAACAGCCCTGCAGACCCAAGGCGTCGTGTGCCCCGCCCCTGGTGAACTGACTGCCACTGGGTCCTTCTCCCGCCACCCACACTCTGAGGACTGCCGCCAGTACTTCGTGTGTCTGGACGGCGTGGCGCGAGAGTACGGCTGCCCCATCGGTACTGTCTTCCAGATCGGCGCGCTGGAGGGTCTGGGGCAGTGTACCGACCCTGAACTGGTGCCTGGATGGTAGGTGTTCGAAAGAGAGAGAGAGAGAGAGAGAGAGAGAGAGAGAGAGAGAGAGAGAGAGAGAGAGAGAGAGAGAGAGAGAGAGAGAGAGAGAGAGAGAGGGTGTGTGTGTGTGTGTGTGTGTGTGTGTGTGTGTGTGTGTGTGTGTGTGTGCGTGTGTGTGTGTGTGTGTGTGTGTGTATACGTCTGTCATTCTTCATTCCCAGGACATTCAGCTCCTCTGGGTTTTCGTCCCTATGTTTCTGTCTGTCTACCTGTCTCTGTCTGTCTGTCTGTATTAATGGACGTATAATTATAACAGCATGTGGTTGTCTTGATAATAATTCTACATTTCTTCAGTACTACGTCCTTCTCCTTCTCCTACTCCTCCTCCTTCTCCTCCTCCTCCTCCTCCTCTTCCTATTTCTCTTCCCTGTATCTCCAGTATATCATAGTTAACTTACCCTAAACGTACAGATGTACATAATATTTTAACTTCTTTACTTAGATTCTGATTTATTATACTAGTCTTCCTTATTTATTCTATTGGTAATACTTAAAACACCTGTCTGCACTACAACCTCGCGTTAAGTAAGAATATATTTCCACCTGACTCTCACATCAATCACATGTTTCCCAATACTATACAGATATCAGATTAATTAACATATAAGTAAGATAGAAACAATAATAGTGCGTACATAACTACTTAAACCAAACAAACAAGCAACAAATGTATGGCGGGTCAGTGGGCCTTTTTCTTAAACCATTTTTGCTTCACTTGGCCAGTTTTCACCTCTAACATATAAAGAAAGAACACAAAGTTACAAAAAGCCATCAGACCTACACTCAGCCTTGATAAAAACAACTTACTACCACCATCTTTCGTTGCCCTTGGCCATTTTTCTCCTCTAATATAAAATAAACACAAACATAGCCACAAAAAAATCCATCAGTCCTTAAATAAAACAAATTACCACCATCTTACTAAACGCGAGGTTACCTACAGCAGGTCACAACTCAGCATGTAACTGTCCCTTGCATGTTAAGTCACCACACCCTCCCTCCCTCCATCTCTCCCTCTCCCTCCCTTAACAACATCTGTTTCGCCTCTGACCTGGCTTGACCTCCCTTTAGCGAAGACTACTATGGTGACCTGGATCTCGTGGCACTGAAGAGGAGCCAGGTGTTTTTGGCAGGAGGAGGAGAGGTGGCCAATCCCCGCCCACGCAACCCTAACCCTGAGGAGGCCCCTGTAGTCCTCCCAGCTTAAAGGAGTCCTGCAGGTGCGGTCTTCTCTTGTTCGAAACGTTCAGGTGACAACAAAGGAGCGAGTCACCACCACCACAACCACCAAGCAGAGAAAATAATGATAAAAATGTTCTTAATCTCACGAGTCACTTCTGTTCCACTCACTCTTCACTTCCTGCACGTTCTCTTAATTAAAGATTTTGCACGACTTTTGTTCCGCTGCATGGACTCACTCTACCTTAGTTACTTGTATAGTGTTTTAAATCCCTCCCATCCCACCTTCAGTTAATAGTGAGTTGGTGCATTTCCATTCCATTCTTTCCCTTAACTTGTATGGAAATCTCGTCTGTTGGTTAATTGCATTACATTCCCTTCTCTCCCTTTCTCCCTTACTTGAACGGATATCTCAAGTAATTAACTGCATCCCCACTTTTTATCTTGATTTCAAAATGGATAACATGTCAATGAATGTAATGTTGAATGTGCGTATTCTGAAAAGTTCATAATGTGTTTTTTTATATATTTACTGTATATTTTTTTCATTTAAAAGGACCTGGAGTCACCAATATTTGCAAAGATGGTGTTTTCTTGATGAAATGTTCATTGTTTTCCTTTCCGTCATCGTCAGTTTATTATTATGGTTTTGCGGAAATGTCTCGCAAAAACTTCAAAGCATAATATTCTTACCTCAGAGTTCATTTATCGTTACTTTATCATAGTTCCTGTTTAAACATTCCCTCTATACACTTCAGGGAACCATTTTCTTTACATTGCAGTTCATTTGCTGTCTTAACACCGTTCTTGTGGAAATATTCTCTCTTATAAATTACGCACCATTTTCTTTCTCTAGTCCATTTACGTTTTCTTTTCTTCTTTCAGCGAGGACTATTATGGCGACCTGGATCTGAAAACACTCCGCGGTCTGGGCCTCTAAGCTACGGTACAAGCAACAACGCTCCCTTTTTTATGTAATTTAAGGCCCCATGACTTCCCTGTTACGTCAAAAAAAAAGTATCAAGAAAATTCCCGAGTTATTCAGAACCCATGATTTCCTTTCCTCGTCAAAAGTATCAAGAAATTTTACCAGATATTTAGATCCAATGACTTCCTGTTACGTCGAGAATACCAAGAAATTTGCCAGATATTTACGTTCACCTCCACGATAGCCAATAGCTTCCCTTTTTCCTCCTCCCTCTAAGACTACTGGAAATTCTGGCTCTCAAATTGTTATTCCCTTGTTCCAAAATTCCTCGTTTCCTTCACAGCTACTACTCTGTTGTATATTGTTAAGTTGTACCATATTATTAAGATTTTTTTTGTAAATAAATACCTGAAAAAAATCTATTGCCTTTTTAGTATCCCAGAGTGAGTGGTGTGTTGGTGATGCAGTAACGGGGTCATATAGCGCTGCTTGTTTGGGACTTGGTAATGTTAAGAGATGAAGCGAAAGGAACTGAAGGAGCTTCCCTCAAAAACATTAATAACAAATAAACCAATATACTCTTCTAAAACAACAACGAAATATTCCCCCATAAAAAATAATAAAAACAATAACAAAAATCTACATTTACTTGACTTATTTCATTAACTGGTTTTATCGTATTTTATTTTACTTTACTTCGTTTATTGACTTATACACAATATTAATCTTACTCTCTTACTCTATCTTGTCTCCAGCACTTCATGTAGAACTATTTAACTGACAAGCGTGTTAATCCAGTACAGCCCAGCGCTCAACTGACTGATAACACCCCCACAGTCTGTATTAATCGTTTCAGAACTGGGTAGCGTTTTTATACTCATTAAACTTACTATTTGACAATTTCATACAGCTTTAGAAACTCATGTGGGGATTGAAATAGTACAGATTCTGGACATTAATCTTCTGACCTCCATAGACTCTCCCTAACGTCAAAAAATTGTATAATCACACCCAAAGTTCGTGGTAAAAATGAGCCTCAGTATTGAAAGGGTTAAGAAACACTTTACTCTCACTACCACTATCTTTTAAGGCCACACAGATTTACTACCAGGTTTTCAAGGGTGTTTCTCCTGTTAGAATAGTAGAAATATGTTATTTTTTTTCACTAGAACCATAAAAACATCCTAAAAAAACAGTGAAACTTATAAGCACAACCTTTTGAAAGCAGTGGCGTGCAAGTGTTTCAGAATGTTACTCTCTTTATTACACACACACACACACACACACACACGTACATAAGAGCGGAGGTGTTAATCTTATCTCGCCTCCCTCTTCTCCCTCCCTTCCTATCACGCCCCCACCACCACAATCACTACCGCCACCACCACCCTGCTGTCATTTCGCAACATAACCTAACTTAACACCACACTAACTTATACTTCCCCCTTTAATTCATAGAGGCCACTGGTTGAAATGGATTTATTAGAGGTTAAGTTAGATTGGTTTAGATTTAGTATCATTCCTCATAGATTACGTATAGAGAGGTTGAAGTTCTCACAACCTAACCTCTCCACAAACTGAAGCAAGCAGGATGAAGGCACCTGGTTGAAATTGACATATTAGAAGTGAAGTTAGATTAAACTAGATTAGATTTAACGTTATTCTTTACACATCACGTATAGAAAAGGAAAAAATCTCACAACCTAACTTCTCCACAAACTGAAGCAAGGAGGATGGAGACCACTGGTTGAAATAGACATATTAGAAGTGAGGTTAGATTAAACTAGATTGGATTTCACGTTATACTTTACACATCACGTATAAAAAAGTGAAAAAAAAAATCCTAATTTCCCCACAAAATGAAGCAACAAAGAGGCCACTGGCAGAAACACCAGACAAATCAGAATAACAGGAGGCAGGGCGTCAATGTCTTATCACACTCCAGCCTCACGTACTGAAATAGTTTCCTTCCTGACGCGTGAGAGAGTGAACGGTTCTATAGTTCTGTGCAGCGTCGGCCACGAATAGCTACGTCATCCGCCAGTGAGTATTTGAGGTTTAGAAAGATGGATTTGGATTGACAGTTTGATTTTATACATTATCATCAAGAGAAGATTTTTACTACTGTTTGAAAAATTATCGTGGTTATCTAAGGAATATATATATATATATATATATATATATATATATATATATATATATATATATATATATATATATATATCTATATATATATATATCTATATATATATATATATATATATATATATATATATATATATATATATATATATCCAGTTCGTCATCAATTATTTATCACTATTAATTGCAAACTCAGACATTCAGTGGTTTGTTTCATGTAGTGAGCAGATTTGTGAGTTTCCCTTCTACCACGGGACGACTGTGTGTGCTTGATGTGTGTGTGTGAAGTTTTGTCTGGGCCATCCCGTGCACCATTGCCAGTCTGGTATTCACATTAAGACCGTCATTCAGAAACGTTTTGCTGTCACTACGACTATTTTCAAAGGTCACACAGATAACCAGCCGGATTCTCAACCGTGTTTTTCTGTTGATACGTAGATATCTTGGTAATCTGTCACTGGAACCATAAAACCCTGTCAAACCTTGTCACTTTGATTAGAGGACTTCAGATGTGATGGAGATGCGGGTACAAGTGATTCAGAATATGTGTCATAGCTAGATTAGACATAACATTTAACTAACATGCCGAGCTCCATCCGACCAAGTGGAAACGATTTGCTGGCTATCTCCAAGAAAGATACAGTACAGGAATTCCTATCATCCACTTGTCACTGTGTGGTAAGTGGATTTTCAAGTGTTTCTCCACTTGATAAAGTATAAATCTTCTAAATCTGCCTCTAGAAGCGTAAAAACACCATCCAAAAGTTAAAATAAAGCCTCTTGAAATAGTGGAGGTGAAGCACTGAAGTGTTTCAAAATATGAGCCTGAACTTATTATAGCCACGCTTGACGAGAGGTATCTGTCGCCCCACCACCCCCCTCCCCTCCCACTCACTCTAACACCTCACAGCTCACACCTGTCCCCCGCTGACCTAATTCCTCTAATCGTCCCTCTGATGCTGCGGCAAGGGAAGGAGACCGGAAGCCTGACATTCACCACCACGCATGGCACTGTCAGTATCGCCAAACCTGACAACCTCACACCACGCCAGACACAAACAAATCACAAATTAAAAACGAAAACCTTCCTCTCATCACGACTGTTTTACTTACCGCGCACTTCAACACCAAAAAAGCGAGCATAAAAAAGTTTAAAAGAATTATAACATACACAGATACACTCGAACTCAATGATGTGGCGGGAAAGTCAGGTAGAGAGGAGGTGTTATCAGTTATCAGGAGTTACATTCACGCCACGTCCACTACACACGCACTAAAAACACCACCATTGTTTTAGATATGACCTGATGGGTGGACAGGTGGTGAAGGAGGAAATCTGACGAGCACATGGGGAGTGGATGGGGCGTGTGGGTGTGGGTGTGGATGTGGGTGTGGGTGTGGGTGCCGCCCCTCAGCCACGGCCACAGCACCCAGGAGGACCCGCACCTCGACCCAAGAAAGGTTGCTGTACTCACCTCTCTCCTGCAGCAGGTAAGGTGCCTCCCCTCCTTCGATCCTTAGACACTCACACTCCGTCCCCTGTGATAGGAGTGAATCATTATTATTATTATTATTATTATTATTATTATTATTATTATTATTATTATTGCTATTATTACCATCGTTATTATTTCTACTGTTGTTTTTGCTGTTACTGACATTTCTATTTCACAATTACTATCATTACCTTAACCTTAATAAATAATAAGAAAAAATATATATAAAACAAGAAATAAATCAACACACAAATAAGTAAACAATGAAAGGGTTGAGTCTCTCTGATAAACTGACAACACCAACAGACAGACAGACAGCAGCAGCTCAGCAACCACCTGGCTGTTGAGGTGCGAGGGGGAGAGGATGAGGCCAGGACACTCGCTCGCAAGTACGGCCTCCAGTATGTCACGCAGGTGGGAACACGATAAAAACTCTCTCTCATATTCTAGCTGTCATGTATTAATGTGGATATTTAGTTGTGTATTCCCAGATTTCGTCTCTATGTTCCTGTAGTTCAAAAATATCTAGTTGAAATATGGGAATGCAGTCTATACTCTCTTTCGTCTGTATTTTCCCAGCGCCTTTTCCCCCCTTCAGTACTGGGAGACATTTTTACGAGTTTGGGGTGTGCTTAGACGATTTTATTGACATTGGGAAAGGTCTATGAAAGTCAGAAGATTAATTGCTACAGTCTGCACCATTTCAACCCCTACATGAGTTTTTGAAGCTGTATAAAATCGACAAATAATAAGCGAAATAGGAATATGTCCCAGTACTGAAGGGGTTAAAATACGATTCATCTACAGGTATTCAAAGATCCACCGGTCTTCCACCTACACAAGCCAGTCAACACCACTCATCACCACCAACACCACCGCAGAGTCCGCCGAGCCACATCCGACCTGGTGCAGCTTCTGGCCAACGAAAGAGCGGTCAGTTGGCTCTCTTGTGAATCAGACTTGTCAAAACCTCCATGAGAAATACTACTCTACTTAACCTTCCCACCAACACCAAAAGATCTATGTCAGGGTATCAAAAGGTTTAAGAATATGGTCTAAAGTCTTATTTTTCACTTAATGCTTGCTTTTACACACTCCATTAACAGGAAATGCCACTCTGTCAAGCCTTCCCATGAGACCAAAGTAAGTGTGCAACGGTATCAAAATGTTTAACCCCTTCAGTACCGGGACGCATTTTTATCATGAGTGTTTGGTGTATTAGACGAATTTATTGACGTTATTAAGGGCCTATGGAGGGCAGGAGATTAATGGCCAGACTCTGTACTGCTCTAATCCTAACATGAGTTTCTGAAGATGTACCAAATTGAGAAATAATACGCAGAACAGATATAAAAATGTGTCCCAGTACTGAAGGAGTTACGAGTGCGGTCTAAAGTCTTTTTTTCACTTGATGCTTCACTCCCCACACTCCAATAACAGGTGAAGTGGGTGAACCAAGAAAGAACAGTCATACGGGACAAGCGACACCAAATCCTCGGGTTCCATCACACCAGTTCCCGAGTCAGGACAGACGTGGCCGGCGCACACAACATAAGACAGCAAGCATACAGGCAAATGAGGTTATGGCAGGAGGAGGAGGAACTTGGCCTATCAAAAAAGACACACTCAAACTTCATAAGAAAAGGTGTTGATGTGGACCAGAGCGTAGCGGGCAGCATCTCCTCCCTCACTGACAACACAGATACTAAAGAACGACGGATTGAAGGCAGCCAGAAGAGCAAGGAAGAGGAACTCAACTACAATGAAGAGTCACCAGAGTTCAATGATCCTCTCTACAAGGTGCAGTGGTACTTGGTGAGTGGTAAAAGCAATTACTGTTGTTTTTTTCCTTTCATTTATTCTTCTAAGGTGAATGTAAGTACCAATGAACACAGAGGAGGATTGACAAGGTTTAGGGATGCAGTGGGACAGTGGTACGTGCACTCTGAGGGCCGAGAGATCCCCATGCGCACGAGTTTGAATCCTGGCCAGGGCCCAGGGGAAGATTGGGCATCCACTCTGGGTAATGGTTCTCAAATGTATGGGCTTTCAGATAGGAGGTCTCCATTAGATGGTCTCCTTTAACCCATAAATTCCTGTTAACAGCCCACAGTGTATACATAAAAAGAGACTACAAAAATCGATATATTTTCTGCATAGCTCTAGAATTCCCTGTCTGCTTCTATGCTTCCATCTTCCTATGACCTGAATTCACTAAAGAGGGAATTTTCAAGCCATTTATTCCGTTGTTTTAGCTAACAATCTCAGCCCTGTTCGAGGACTGGCATCTCAGTGGGCCTTTTTGTTTGATCTTTTTTGTTGTTGTTGTCGTTGCTGTTGCTCTTGGCCAACTTTCCCCTCTCACATAACGATAAATAAATAAATAAATAAATAAATAGAATTGGTTTAATACTAACCTTTTTTCCCAGCACAACACAGGTCAGCTAGGTCACGCAGGCTATGACCTCAACGTGACAGGAGCGTGGCGGCAAGGGTACACAGGGCGAGGCGTGACACTCAGCATCCTGGACGACGGCTTTCAGACCACCAACGCTGACCTCGCCGCCAACTATGTGGGTGACACAATACCGTTATAAGTGCCGATTTCCTGCCAAGTCTTTCACAACACTCTTTCCCTTACCTATTTGTGAAGTTATTGAACATAGGGAAAATGGTAAGGAAAAACTTTGGCTGGGTCAGGATACTCTTTACTCCAACGTTTCGACAGCCCAAGTTTTTCCTTACCATCTTTACACTCATTTGTCTCACTACTACTACCCAACATAAGGGAAAATGAGGAAAACTGCAAGAGGCTGTTAGACCTATTCGTGGCAGTCCCTATGTGAGCACCGCTGCCTAATTCCACCTATCATCCTCCTCCATAAACTTGTCCAATCTGCTTCTAAAACTCCCCATTGTCTCAGCACTAACAATATGATTATTGAGCTCGTTCCACTTATCAACTACCCTATTGGAGAACCAGTTTCTGCCTGTTTCTCTCCTAAACCTAAATTTATCCAGATAGAACACTTTATTTCTGATTCTATCCTGATCATTAACCCTAAGAACCTTGCCTATGTCGCCTTTGTTGTGAACCTTATACCACTTCAATCCTGCCCTCCCAGAACCCGGCAGTGAGCTATTCTGTGGTGCATGACGGGCAGCCTGAGAATGATCCGTCGCCAAGGATGGACCCTCCCAAATACTCCAACTCCCACGGCACTTACTGCGCTGGTGTGGTGGCGGCTGTGGCTAACAACGGCGTCTGTGGAGTGGGTGTGGCCTACGATGCTAAAGTTGGAGGTGAGTCACGGTGTAGAATAAATGAGATGATGTGCGCAGAAGACTTGATTATGTTACAGGTTAATGAAAGAGTTAACCAGTACTCCCGATCATTCATTCCTTTCTCTGGTAAGCTCTGGAACTCCCTATCTGCTTCTTTACGTCCAACTTCCCATGACTTGACTTTATTTAAGATGGAAGTTTCAAGACATTTGTTCTTGACTTTGTGAGTAACTTTTTACTTGTAAGGGGACCGACAAATTAGTGTTTTTCCTTATTTTCATTGTTTTTGTTACCCTTGTCCAGCTTCCACATCTTACATAAAAAACACCATGTATATTCTAGATGACTGTGTACATAACCTCCCAATAAGTAGAGCCAGTGAAAAATCTATATACTCTGTCAATAATCAATTCTTCTCACCTGTGTTGGGTTCAGGTGTGCGCATCGTGGACGGCACAGTAACTGATATACAGGAGGCGACGGCACTGTCCCGGCACGCGGGTGAGGTGGCCGTGTTCAGCGCCTCGTGGGGACCCCGGGATGATGGGATTCACGTGGAGGGTCCCGGCAGGCTGGCCACCTTAGCGCTGTACTATGGGGTCATGAAGGTCAGACTTGTGGGGTGAGGCAGGTCAAATTGCTCCTAGATGATCACAGAGCATTAGATTAGCACAGGTTGAAGGAAAATGATAAGGCCTGTACTACGTTATGAAATATGCATCTTTCCTCAATCACAAACTCTCTGATATGTCAGTGTTCGCATAGTTATTGGTTTTTACATAATAGGACTCAACACTGATGGTAAGTACATTATATAAGTGCGAACTAATGTTTTCACTCCAATATGAAACAACTGTCACGTATCAACAGTGAGTTATTCCCACAGGGTCGGGGGGGTCTTGGCACTGTCTACGTATGGGCATCAGGTAACGGCGGCATGCTATCTGACAACTGCAATCTGGACGGCTACGCTTCCTCCATCTACACCCTCACAGTTTCAGCCCTCACAGACCTTGGCGAGTCCACATTCTACTGCGAGCCGTGTGCGTCCACCCTGGCTGGTGTGTATGTCGGGGGCGAACACTCACTCACTGAAGCCATGGCACGCAACAGATTCCAGACTAAAGTGGTGAGTGTTGTGTTGCTACTTTACCCTTTGTTTTTATGTAAGAGCGAGAAGCTGGCCAAGGGCAACAAAAATAACAAAAATAATGGAATAAAGAGCCCCCTCCTTTGCCAGTCCCGTTAAAGGTCCAAAGAATTAACTTCAAGTCAAGGACATGTGTATTTTTTTAAGTAAAAGGGAAAAGCTGGCCAAGGGCAGCAAAAAATAAAGAAATAAAGAGCCCACTAATTTGCCACTTCCCTTAAATGTCCAAAGAATTAACGGAAAGTCAGGGACAAATGTCTTGAAACCTCCCTCTTAAATAAAGTCAGGTCATAGGAAGTTAGAAAATTATAGAAGCCGGTAGAGAGTTCCAGAGTTTCTGCCTTTTATGTATTACTGAAACAGTAATACAGTTACTTTAATTTGTACTTTTAAGCCCAAGGCCATTTTTTCATCTTAATTTTATTCAAGATGTCTTCATTCCTCGTGTGTTTCCTAAATGTTCTACCATAAAGCTACACGCAAGCCACACAGCTCCAGATGACTGCCTCTAGATAGTTGCCTTCTCGTGTGCTTCCTAAACAATAACTTAATGAGCCAAGTGAGGTGGCATCCTGTTGGCACTCACCTCGTCTCTCCTGCAGGTGGTGCCGGAGCTGGACGGTCATTGCAGCAGCAGGTTCCAGGGCTCCTCGGCAGCTGCTCCTCTCCTGGCAGGCGTGGTGGCCCTCATTCTGCAGGCCAAGTACGTGCTGTTAGGACAAAAACATCAAGTGAGATTTTTAACATTACTGGGATGTCCTGTGGTTTTATGTTTATCTCCTTAATATTAACAGTTTTAAACGGTTTTGTAAATAATTCTAAGACACCATTAACAGTAAAGGAAGTGATCGAACAGTATAATCATCTCCAAATCTATAAACATTTTTCAGATCACCAAAAACTGTCTATGATCAATTAAAGAAAGTCTATTATACTGCCAATGGTAGACAAAAATGAAGAAATGTATTTATTTTCTTTCAGCTCACTCCACTTTACTGCTACTAAACATATATAGAGCGTGGCGTGAGGAACAAAAAAAATATCTATCTCTTATGCATGTCAGGTTCACAGATTGAGTTATTTCCATTAACACACAAAATGACGCGTTGTGCCGCTGTCCCTCCCTCAGCCCCAGTCTCAGCTGGCGGGACGTGCAGCACCTCGTGGTGAGGGAGGCCGCCCCGACACCTGAAGCACTGAAGGAGGACGGATGGCAAACAAATGCTCTGGGAAAGAAATTTCACCTCCTGCAGGTCTGTTGCCTCTCCTGTGGTACTTTTCATAAGAATGTTACTTTTGATTTCATTTAGTTTTTTTTTGATGCAGTGATGTATGTTTGCCTTTCTGTTGTTTCCTGCTGCCTTGTCTTGAGATGTTACTTTGTGCCATTTTGCAAAGGCACATTATTTCATTTTTTTGGTGTTACTGTTCTAGTAAGATAGTTTAATTAATCAGCCACAAGATAGCAAACAAGCTTTCACCAGAACAGTCTTGGACAATGAATGCTTTTTACTCTCCAGGTCACTCATTTAGCATATTCCCCATCATACGTCTTGACCTTCTTGGTGACACTCCGTAGTTCATGTTGCTTTGTCATATTCTGTCAATGAAACTCTACTTTTTAACTTTTCAGGGCTTTGGTGCTGTGGATGCTGGGCGGATGGTGGAGGCTGCTCTCACTTGGCAAAATGTGGGGCCACAGAAGGTGGAAAAGCTAATGTTGTTTAATGGATATAGGTGAGCAACCCACACACGCACATACACACGCCTTATTTTAGTCAATACTATAGTATCATATGAGGAGATAAAACAGAATACAGTGATAAATTTGAATGAAATGGCATGCAGTTTGGTAGATAAGGAAAGAAGGGGTGTGGGGTATGAGGGGATGGAGGTGAGGAGGAGGGACGGGGAGGGGAGGGGAGTGAGGAGGGTAAGAGGAAGAAGGTAGGACTACGATGCACGTCAGAGGCAGTATAGCTTTATCCAGTAGCAGCTTCCATGAAAAGAGACTGATGTTACTTGAGTTAGAATCGTAGATAGGAAAACTGCTTCATTTAATAGAAACCCGACTGTACTCAGCAATTCTTCCGATGACTTCCTGCTCTCTCTCTCTCTCTCTCTCTCTCTCTCTCTCTCTCTCTCTCAGCAATTTCATGAGTGGCTGGAAAAACGTGAGCCAGGAACTACACGTCACGTCACACATGCGGGGAGTGGAGCACGTCGTGGCCACCATCACCCTCAACCACATCGAGAGGAAGCTGCTCAGTATATACATCGTGTCTCCCGCCGGTGAGTCTTCAGTCGCTGTGTCTTCATCTACCAAAGCCTTCTTAATCTAGCGAGCAACTCATGGCAGTCCAGTGAGTTGCTAGTAGCGCATTTCTCCTGCAGTGTTGCCATGTTAGGCGGGAGAGGCAGCCTGGCAACTCGCAAATGCTAATTACGGATATCAAAAAGCGTCTTCCTCCACCACAACATTGTTTATTCACCAATCATGCTCACTCACCCGTCACTTCACTTTCATTATTCAGGCACTATATCAGTCACCTTTCACCAATCACTTTATATCACTTCACTTTCATTACTCAGGCCTCTGTGCACCAACTATGCTCACCCACCATCACTTTACTTTCACTATTCAGACCTTTATATCAGTCATCTCTAACCCTTGCCTTGTTCCTCGCCACCACTATGTCCTAATAACATCGTACATGTAGTGGCCTACATGTAGACAAGCTATACATACCTGTTTTTCACGCAAAACATTCCCTTGCCTTCCTGTGTCTCACCACTTGCACGAGAGACAAGAGACTGAGGCCCATGCGTGGGGATCACGAAGCTTCAACTCAGTGTTCGGCTAGGCATAAAACTGTTTCATATTTATTTACCTAATTTGATTAACATTTACAATTTTATTGAAGCATGACCATACACAACTTAATCCCTTCAGTACTCCTTTTTACTACGAGTTTTGCGGTGTGATTAGACGATTCTATTGACATTAGGAAGGGTCTATGGAGGTCTGAAGATCAATGGCTAGTCAGTACTATTTTAACGCCCTGAAGCTGAATGAAATCACCTAATAATAAGTAGAATGAATATGAAAATGCATCTCAGTACTGAAGATGTTACATTATCACCTCTATCATTGTCATCACCTAATGTCAACTATTCCTTTGGATAAAAAAACATAATTCACGTCTCTCTCTCTCTCTCTCTCTCTCTCTCAATAATGAATCCTTCTATATCTGTCTCCCTTCAGGCACAGAGTCGCAGGTCCTGACTCACCGCTCGGAGGATGTCAGTGTATCAGGGTTCCATGGCTGGGGGTTCATGTCAGTGCACTTCTGGGGGGAGGAGCCAGGGGGGAGGTGGACTGTGGCCATCAAGAATGACTCCAAACTACCGGGCACACTGATACAGGTTCAGCTAACTGTGTATGGCTACTAGTAAACCCCGGTAAAATTTGAAACTCCCCCCCCACCTGCTTTACATTTCTAACTTCCTATGACTTGACTTTATTTAAGGAGAGGTTTCGAGACATTTGTCCCTGTCTTTTGGTTAATTCTTTGGAACTTTAAGGAGACTGGCAAATTAGTGGGCTTTTCATTTTCACTGTTCTCTCTCTCTCTCTCTTGGCCGGCTTCTCCCTCTTACATAAAAAAAGAAGGTGATTGTAAACCAAGAGGAAAGCCAACACCATGAAGGAAAGAAGAGTTCAATATACATAAAAGAAAGAAAAATTATCATAAAAGATAATCAGATGTTAGTCTCTCTCTCTCTCTCTCTCTCTCTCTCTCTCTCTGAAAAGGCAGTTTTTAATATGCTGCATGTATCTGATGTGTTTCAATATTTACAATATGAATGTGACTGAGATCATATCAATGCTGCAATAAAGAAATCACACAATGTCTTTTTATTTCAACTTCAAGAAGCACCTTCAGTGACTCTCACCACCAAGGGAAGGATGAAAACTTTAAGTCATAACTCTCTCTCTCTCTCTCTCTCTCTCTCTCTCTGATGAGCTAAACAAGGTAAGTACAGATGTGGATTATATTCAAGTATCATCTCTCTTTTTGTGGGGGGGAGGGGGGAGGGAATTATCTTTCAATAGATATATCCAGTAATCTATTGACAGTCTGTCTACTAAAATCTGACAATTGATAGCTTTTTTTGAGATCAGGAGAAATGATGCTGAATGAAGATAATACATGAAATAGTGATAATAATAATAATAATAATAATAATAATAATAATAATAATAATAATAATAATAATAATAATAATAGTAATAATAATAATAATGTACCCTAAAAAACAGAAATATCAAGTCTGACACATGAAAACAAAACATCATGTAGAAAAATTATAACATACCCAGTGTTTTTTTGTAAAGATTTATTACTGCATAATTCCACAAGGCCCACATCCAACACATCACAGGTTCTGCTACGATATTAGTAACAACAACACAAAGATAGCAACACTCACAATCATAAACACAAGCTACAAAAGTGATAACCTGACTGCCTGAATTGCTTACCAGTGTCCAGTGTTGTAGCCATCACACTCTCAATGCTGCGGAACACTACACAATCCAATAAATACTAATCCACAGTCCAGACGGGAGCAATACAGACCTATACTCTATGTTCATCTACGTGTGTGTGTATGTGTGTGTGTGTGTGTGTGTGTGTGTGTGTGTGTGTGTGTTGGTATATAGCAAGTGCTCACCACGAACACCATCACCAAGAGTACAGTGGTTCATGATAAGCAGTTTACATATTAAAATGGTAAGAATGTAAATATTTGTGTACCTGTTTGGAATTTCTGGATGGAAATGTGTTATACGTGTGTGTTTTTTTTCTTTCGTTATGAGGTTTATAGTATATCTAAAAACATGCACTTCTGTTGTGTAGTTATATGAATATCCAGCTAAAGATAACTTATTTTTGGAATTATACATGTTCAATACAAGTTACTTTTATTGCTGTTGTTGCCAGATCTGAATTCCTCAAGTGACCACAGACAATTGTTACGGGCCAAGCCAAACATCAAAAGTGAACAACAGAACATGACATTAACAAAATCTGAATGCCTATTGTACTACATAATATATGGGCAACAAAATAAAAATAACCACACATTATTCTTCTCTAACTTCACAAAACAATAAATATAAGTATAAAAAAACCAGCCGTGATATAACAAAAACAGATACGACTCGAAACAGAAACACTCACTGTTTTCTCTCCTCTTCTCTTCACTAGCCAAAGATGATCTCAAGGCCCGGAGCAGAGAAGATAGGAGTGCGGTTATTGTCCACACGCCTGTTGGGGTTTACGTCAAGCATCAGGTGGTTGACAGTGTGTACGACACCATTCCTGGAGGGCGCAGAGCAGTGGGTGATGCGAGCAGGGCCGGCCATGATCCTGCCAGAGGTGGTGCGGCGGAGATGCACAGGGGAGCCATCCAGCGGCCTCTTGTGGTCCATGAAGAGCCAGGTGTTGGGGTTGATGCCAGCACAGCACACGTGTTCTGTGGCAGAGATGCATCGGGGTTGTTATGTAAAGGTAGTGGTGGTGGTGGTGGTGGTGACAGTAGAAATAACCTCCAAAATAACATATACAATAGATGTGAGATCAGTGGAAAATTGATGATGTTTGCAGATACAAGATTTTCTAATAGTTTTACTTTTTCTTAGTTATGAGGGATATAATGCAGGCAGAGGCTTGCTTTGTTTATCAAATACTATATACACACTTGAAAAATTACCATGTGAGTGTGAGAAGTATTCATGAATAATATGTGGTCAGCTAAAATCTATAATAAGAGCAGCAATGGATGAAGAAATAATTACAATTGAACACTAAATAAATAAAGCACAGTAGGAAAGAGCAGAACAAACAGAAGACTACGGAGAGAACAGAGACTACAAATAACACACACACAGACATAGAATTCATCAATGAAACACAAAATAATACAAACTCAACTCAATGCTTTAAAAAACATCAAGTGAAACACACACCTTTGATGATGTGTTGCTTGACCAGCTGATCCTGCATCTCTAAATTGTTCTGCACCTCCTGCAGCTCCACCTCAGGCAGGGCGTGGAAGACGTGGTTAGAGGGGGCCAGCACGGTGAAGGGCCCCTCCTCCGTTAGTGTCTCGTTCAAGCCAGTGTCGTGCAGCATTTTAGTGAAGATGGAGAAGTCCTCATCACCCTCAAGATGCTCCATGACAGAGGCCTTGGGTGGCGCCAGGACTCTCTCTACCACATGCACCACAGCACCACAGGCCCGGGAGTCCAAGATGGAGATGCGACTGCAGGCGGCGGTGAGGCGGACGTGGCGGTTGTTTGACTCACGCATAATTCCAGCGAGCAGTGGTGACTGTAAGGGAACAAAGCATTTTTTCTTGGTACTTGAGTTCATGAAGGCAACAAGGCATTATTTCTTGTCACTAAAGTCTGTATTTACTTCTTAAACATATACACAGATTCTTTACAATGTCAATTTATTTCATTTTTCCCTTTCCCTCTTTTTATAAAAGTATTTCATTTTTCTCAACTCTACCTTCCTGGAATAAAGAGAAAGGTACATAGCTTACCTTGGAATAGAAGTTAGGTTAGATTAGGTTAGGTTAGCTACATAAAGGGGACAGAGTAAAGAGCGAGGTGTTTGACTCACCCTGGAGTAGAGGTTAACCCTGAGAGGAAGGTCTGCTCGGGTGTTGGCAATGTGGTTATTGGTGATGTCTGAGGCTTGGAGGGAGGAAGTGGTGATGTGGTAGTTCAGCAGGTCTCTCAGCTTTTCCTTGTTGTTCTGTGGTTGGAAAAGAAGTCAATACATATCTCTGTGTCTTACATATATATGAATTTGTATTGTCTACACATACAATAATAAAAAATTGGGGGTCGTCTTATACTCCGTTATATATGATACTTATCTTACCTTAAAAATTTTAACTTCTTGTCAATTAATGCTTCCTTATAACAAATTCACTGATCTATTTTAACTTACTTTACTTCAATCATTTATCTATTTACCCTTTTCACTGAGAACTGTAAAAACCAAATGAAGGACAGTCAACAAGAAAAAGAGAGCCACCATTTCCATACAAAAAAACAAGTAAATAGAGGCAACAAAACATCAAAACATCAAGAGCCACCAGTTCATACCATGAGGTCTTCCAGCACATCTGCGGGAAGTGTCTCAATGGCTCTGTTGCTCGGGGCAAAGACAGTCACATCCTCAAGTCCCGTCATCTCACTCAGCATCTCAGCGGTCTCCAGCATCTCCAGGAAGCGTGTCAGATTGTGGCTCTTGAGGACATCCACTAGATTCTTGGCTGCAGGGGTGGCATGGTAGTGGTGGTGGTGATTGGAGGAAAGTCAGGTATCAGTAAAATAGACAAAGATATTATGATAAGCAAAATAAAGGCAAAAAAACAAATTAACGAATACAGGTGGAGTGATGCCTCTTACCAGCACTGGGCATGATGGGTTTATCCACTACATGAAGGACTCCATTAGTCCCCATGATGTCCCTCACCAACACCTCCACACCATCCTCCACAAAGAGAGCGTCCTCCTCCGTTCTCTCCAGCATCAGGAATTCCTTGAGCAGGTTGATGGTCCGTGCCTTGCCCTGGATGGCGGCCGTGCAGATGACATTGGGAAGGACGTGGTTCTTGACAATGGCTGTGGAGGATGTGTTGGTTTGTTAGTGGTGCAATTATATTTGGTGTGTTGTGTGTTATTCAAAAACACTTAGGTTTCTCACCACTACTACTTTTCACTTTATCAATTTTTTGTTCATTTTATCCATTTCATTTTATTTCATTAGTCCATTTACTGATTTACATCTATTTATTGATAGATTTCTTTTTGCGTGTATAAATTAAGCTTTCAAATAGTACTCAAGATAATTCTAGTAAAGTATAAAGTAATTGTACTCTCTCTCTCTCTCACCGTCCACGCAGGCATTGTTCTGCAGCAGGGCATCCACCACAGGGGCAGACAGGGTTTGGAAGGCAGCATTGGTCGGGGCGAAGAGGGTCAGCTGGCCGGGTTCTCTCAGCTTGTCAAGGAGACCAGCATTCTCCACCACTGCACCACACAACAAACAAATGCATCATCTTCACTCGCCTTTATTCTACATACTCACTGCAATATTCTAATTTCTCTCAGCATCTATTATGCTTTTTTATGTTCTTTCTTCTCATCCAGAAGTACAATTAAGTACATAGAGAAATGAATTAGTGGAACGCATTACAAGAGTGAGTCATGTATGCAAAATAACACATTTATATCTAAAAAAAATGTAGTAAATTAATCTACAATTAGAAAATTTATGCCCTACAATTTTGACTCAATTAAAATAGAAGGCATTACAAGCTTGACTCAATTTCTTACAAGAACAATGAAGCCAACACATTAACATAAGTAAAAAGTAAAAAAGCTTCATTCAATTGTGTAAAATTAAATAGCAGTAGAAAATACATCTTATACTAGCTGAACTTAACTTGGTGTTAGAATAATACTCCATTCAAGCTTAATTCAACTCTGTGAAATGCAAAAAAAGATCAACATTTCTCAACACTCACATAGATAAAACAATAAACCTAAATCTAAAAATTTGATATTAAGAGAAAGGAGATTTACAAGATTGACTTCACAGAGGAGACAGACAAAGCAGCAGCTCTGAACACTCACACTGGTAGAGGATGGAGAAGCGAGGGTCGGAGACGAGGAGCTCAGCCAGACTCTTGGTGACGGGCTGCAGCACCTTGTCGATGGAGTGCACCACACCGAACGTTGAGTGCTGATTGACAGAGACCATCCTGGCACAGTTGACGGTGGCAGCGGGTGGCACTGTGCTGTAGGTGTTGATTCTCAGTGTGGCCCCTTCCATCAGACTGGGCAACACCTGCACATGGGGAACAAACACCTGTTACTCTTGCACTGGAGAAGACAATACAACACCAATTAACAATGACTGCCACAACCTCACTAAGAAGGAGAAGGGAGAGAAAGGGAACATTAACACAAAGATAGAGATGAGAACATGAACAAGAACAAGAAGGAAAAAAAAAACAAAAGAAAAAAATGATAATAATAAAAAGAACAAAAAACAAGAAAGGGACAAAATCACAACACTAATTAACAACTACCACAACCTCACTAAGACTGCCATTCTCACCCCAACAACCACCTACCTGTTCGTCACGCAGATCACTGGCATACATGATCCCCTCTGAGCCATGTGCCATCACCATAGACTTCTCTTCAATAGGTGCACGCAGGACTGGGTAAACCTCATTGCTGGATCGACTTCCTGCCAGTTCATTCTCCACCTCATTCTACAGATAAAGAAAATGATAGGTTAGTAAGGAGTCTGTAGGTTAGAAAGTTTGTAAGTTAGTTATTCATTGAGTGTCATGAATTAGGATGTTTTTACTTTATTTAAGGTCTCATATAACTGATTCTTGCTTTCTTAGTTAGATTTTCTATACTTTTATTCAATTATTTCTTTATGGAACAATAGATAAACTTTTTTGACTCTTAACTTCTTATAATAGTGAAGTCCATATAGCAAAAAAAGAGCAAACCAATAGAAAGAGTGTTTGCTCATCATTGTTTTACAACATTATAGCTAAAACAAGGCCCTGCTACTACAATACTGCAATCTAACTTAATCCCTTCAGTATGATGACATGTTTTCATATTCATTCTGGTTACTATTGGGAAATTTTATACAGCTTCAGAAACTCATGTAGGGATTGAAACCATACAAATTCTGTCCATTAATTTTCTCACCACCATACACCCTTCTTAATGTCAATAAAAGCATCTAAACACACCAAAAATGAAAGGTGAAAAGGTGCCCCCAGTACTGAAGGGGTTAAACACTACTACTACTACTACTACTACTACCATCTCACCTCAGCCTCCAGGTCGGCCATAAACTCCTGCATGGCCTCGTCAGTGGGAGCAAAGAGAGTGATGTTCTGGTTTAGCATCTCCACCATACCCGCCCTCTTCACCAGCGTCAGGAAGTCATTGGAGCCGATGTCCTCTAGGGTCTCCGGCATCGATCGCAGCTCAACTGAAGGAAAATAATGATCAGTAAGGGAGACAAGGGAGACAACTGAAGGAAATGAGACTCAATAACCACAATGAAGGGAGACAACTGAAGGAAATAAGACTCAGTAACCACAATGAAAGGAAACAATTGAAGGAAATACGACTCAATAACCACAATGAAGGGAGACAACTGAAGGAAATAAGACTCAGTAACCACAATGAAAGGAAACAATTGAAGGAAATAAGACTCAGTAACCACAATGAAGGGAGACAACTGAAGGAAATAAGACTCAGTAACCACAATGAAGGGAGACAACTGAAGGAAATAAGACTCAATAACCACAATGAAGGGAGACAACTGGAGGAAATAAGACTCGATAACCACAATGAAAGGAGAGAACTGGAGGAAATAAGACTCAGTAACCACAATGAAGGGAGATGACTGAAGGAACTAAGTCTTGGTTGCTAAGCGATAGAAGGACAACATTTAGGACCGTGAGTGTTGGGGTTCACTCAGGGAGATGCAAGGGATGGGTGGAATTAACTGGTGGTGATTACCAGTCCCTCGAAGAAGAAGAAGAAGAAGAAGAAGAAGAAGAAGAAGAAGAAGAAAATCAAATAGCTAGTTACTGTTGATTTACTGATTTTTAAATTATCATCAAAGTTATCAATATTGTTGTTGTTATTACTATTACCTATTATCATCATTACTAACTACTACATTATCATCAATATGTATTTTATCTCTATCTGTCTGTCTGTCTGTGTGTGTCTGTCTGAGCACAAGGAACACTCACGCTTGGAGCAGCCGGCGCCCTCCCTGATGTAGCCGTGGCAACACTTGTGAGTCACCACCACTGTCTTGTGGATGCCGCGGCGGGAGATCCTGTACACGACAAGAAACATTGATAGAGCTATTACTAACACCGTGAAAACACTTGAAAACACCAATAACTTCTACTAGTGCCTGTTAAAAGTGTAAAATAAATGTAGAATTCTTGGTAAACCATTAATAGTCACGGAAACAGTCATAAAGACCACTGTCACAATCAAACTCATTAAAACCACTCAAACACATGAAAAACATAGATTGTTTTCACTAAAAGCAGTTAAAAGTACACAACACTTAATAAACCAATAGTATGATGATAAAAAAATACTTTTAAAAAACCCAATACAATTTTTACAACTCACATTATAACCACTACACCAACAAAAACACCAATAACTTCCACTACAGCCAGTTACACACATTAAAACCCTTCGTCACTTGAAAAACCCGAATAACCACAACCAGAAACAAATAAACCAACAAATAAAACCTATTAAAACCAGTAGCGATAATGACCTTAGAATATTAAATCAGATAAATACCACCCCTCTCCCCCTCACCTCACCTGCTTGTACACGTGTATCTGTCACGGGTCTCGGCACAAGAGGTGACCTGCATATTGCCCACAGTGAAGACGAGGGTGGAGCCAGAGGAGGTGGTTTCTTCGCCTTCCTTGATGCTGGAGTCCAAGTCCTTCCCTTCATCAATTTCCTCACGGTCCACACACACATTAGGTCTGCCAAGAAGGGAGAGAAAGGGTGTTAAAATGTTTAGCTCTTAAAAAAAACCACATGTATTAGGTTTGCTAGGGAGGGAAAGAAGGAGTGTTCAACATCTTACCCAGAGAGAGAGGGGGAGGAGGGGGTATCGAATTGAAGTTACGAAAAGAAGAAAAGCTAATAATAGTTTAACCACGAACACACACACACACACACACACACACACACACACACACACACACACACACACACACACTAAGTCCACCAGGAAAAAAATAAAAGAAAAATATATATAAGACTTTAACCAAGAAGAGATTACAATAAAATTTCACCAGGGAGGAGAGAGCAAAACGTAGTACACATTAAGTTTAAAGGAAGAGAAAGATAACGTATCAAGATTTTAGCGAGAGAGAGAGAGAGAGAGAGAGAGAGAGAGAGAGAGAGAGAGAGAGAGAGAGAGAGAGAGAGAGAGAAACGTTAGGAAGAGAAAGAAAGTGGGTTAAGATTCTATTATGGTCACAAAGAGAGGGAAGCATTATAAGATTTCTGCTACGAGATAAAATTATTTAAGATTTTAGTTACAAGGAGAAGGAAAATGAAGATTCGAGATAAGAAGAGAGAGAAAACGATACATTATGTTAGCAAAGTTTTGAGAAAGCTAAAACGGACGAAGGGATAAGGAACACAATAGAAAATTAGAATTCTAGCAATATAACACAACAAGAGAGGAAAAAAAATAAAATAAAAACGAGAGAAATGAGACAAAAGAACGTAGACCTAAAAGAACAATGAAATAACGTAGCTAAGAATGAAAACAAAACAAGAAATATAAAAGCCCAAACAATATTAAAAAGATAAAGATGAAGAAACAAACATAAATCAGAGAAATGAACAGAGAGGACAGAAGATAAGAGAAGTTAAGAGAAGGAAGGAAGGAAGGGAGGGCGTTGCTAAGAGATAAAGGCAAGGATGAGAACACAAAAGGAACAAGAGGTGGGACACTGAAGTATACTGAGTGGGGCTTAAGTGGAGAAGTGGAGGGTAGTGGAGAGTGGAGTTAGGAGTGTGGAAAGAACTGAAAAATTGCGAAAGATTGTAGAATGTGGATGATTTAGTGGAGGAGGAGGAGGAGGAGGGGGAGAATAAGATTATGAGAATGATGATGATGATGATAAGGATGAAGAAAGCAACAAAACCAAAAAATAAATTAGTCAAAATAAATAAAAGGAAAATTAAATGAGAAAATGAAATCTAACAAAGAAAAATAATAACACGCGAAAAAATAACAAGAAAATAAATAACAATAATAACAAATCAATAACTATACAATCGAAAAGAAATAATGACAAAAATGTTACGACACTAAAAATAACAACAGATGCAGGAATGATAATTAGTCTCTCTCTCTCTCTCTCTCTCTCTCTCTCTCTCTCTCTCTCTCTCTCTCTCTCTCTCTCTCTCTCTCTCTCTCTCGTCATCGAAATGCAGATTACTTCCTCGTTAAGATAGCGACGACACACACACACACCTACTGTACTCTCTCTCTCTCTCTCTCTCTCTCTCTCTCTCTCTGAATATGGTGGTAGTAGTAGTAGTAGTAGTAGTAGTAGTAGTAGTAGTAGTAGTAGTAGTAGTAGTAGTAGTAGTAGTAGCAGTAGTAGTAGTAGTAGTAGTAGCGGTGGTGGTGGTGGAAACAATAACGACGATGACAATAATAAAATGAAAGAAAAAATGTTGGAGAGAGAGAGAGAGAGAGAGAGAGAGAGAGAGAGAGAGAGAGAGAGAGAGAGAGAGAAGCAACAAAAAGGAAAAAAAGACCAAGAAGTAGAATGATAGTCAGGTTACACACTATCCCCAAGCTTACACCAGGAAATCTCACGGCTTAGAACGAGAAAATACCAGAAACAACAAGAAAACACAGAAAAATAACCATATAATCATTCCATTTCTTTTCTTCTTCCACACTCGACGAAACTTGGAGGGCGCGTTGAAAATCTACCTTACTGAAAACCGAGACTCTGAGCTCCGGTATAGGGTGATGGTAAGGAGAAAATGGGTCTGGTGAAGGTGGCCGCGTTACATGAGAGTGTTGGGTGCAGTGTGGGGGAAGTGAAAGGCGGGAAGGTGATGAAGGACGGGAAGAGTTTTAGTGAGTATTAACGAGGGAGACATGGAGGAGATATCAAAGAAGAGTGCAAGATATGAGGAAAGTTGCCCGGACGTTAAGAGAGAGAGAGAGAGAGAGAGAGAGAGAGAGAGAGAGAGAGAGAGATCTGACGGTGACAAATAGTGACAAAGGTTTTCTCTCCAGCCCCTCCATCAGCGTCTCCTTCATCCACAAACATCTTCAGAACAGGCCACTACCACCACCACCACCACCACCACCACCACCACCACCGCTCGGCCCTTACACGTGGGCGCTGGAGGGTGGAGCGGATGCAGACCAGACCGAGAAGAGCGGAGCAGGAAGGCCAGACAATGTATCAGAGGGACACCACATCATCTTCTCATCCTCACGCTTGACTGACGCGATGAGGACACTGGAGTTAACACACGCCAAGGCAATGCGCAACACTCCCGCCACTCACACCAAGCAGTTATTACGTTGCTCATTTGTTGATTTGTGTAAGAGGGGGGAAGCTGGTCAAGAGTCACAAAAGACAATGAAAATTATGCCCATTAATTTGTCAGTCTTCTTAAGGGGCCACAGAAGTATCTATAACACAGGGATTAATATCTTGAAACCTTCGTCTTAAATAAAGGTAAATCATAGGAAGTTGGAAATATAAAAGCAGGCTATCGGGTAATTCTATACATCTTCAAAAACTTATGTGAGTATAAAAGTAGTAAAGACTCCGGCCTTTAATCTTTTGACTTCCATAGACTCTTGCTAATGTCAATAAAAGCATCTAATCACACATAAAACTAGTGATGAAAATGCGTCACAGTCTTGAAGGAGTTAAGATCAATATTCAAAAATGCAAAATAGAATATAAATTATTTCTTATAGATATACACAACATAGATTTTAGCAATATATGTGAAAAAGTACGGAAGGATTTATTATCTATTAGTATGTATAGCATGTAATACGTAAAGAGGAATAATTATGTACAGACCGCAGGAACGTGCTGAGTGTTACGCCAAACTATTACAGTAAAGCGATAGTTCCATTTCAGCACTCCTTTCTCTCAGTGACGGGAGGGGGAAGGGGAAGTTAAGGAGGTAAAGGAGGACAAGACGCGGACTTACCTACTTACTTACTCACCCTCCAGGGAAAACTACTTAACACCGCAAATTAAAGTCAAATTGCAGGGTAGAAGCAGTTAAGAGAGTTAGAGAGGAGACTTTACTTTTTTTACTTTTACGTTACTTTTTTTTCAGTGCGGCAACATGATAAAAGAATTAAGAAACAAAGGCTCACACACACACACACACACACACACACCTGTTGCTAGTTGACCAGCTGACATCACACAGATTTTCGCCTTTTCACCAGGTACACAACAATTAATCCTCTCTCTCTCTCTCTCTCTCTCTCTCTCTCTCTCTCTCTCTCTCTCTCTCTCTCTCTCTCTCTCTCTCTCTCTCTCTCTCTCTCTCCAAGAAGACGGGTTAAAAAAACACCTGCAGTTTTCTCTCTCTTGAAATCTAACGGGCAACGATTTTTCTCCGTTTTTATGTGTAAAGTTGTGTCGTGAGTCCAGAAAGCGGCGTCCAGGGAGTGACCGGATTAACACCATAGTGGTGGTGGTGGTGGTGGTGGTGGTGGTATTTGTGGTAGTGGTGGTGGTCAGGTGGAGAGGTGGTGGTGGGGTAGTGTTTGCTGTAGTGGTGGTGGTGGTGATACAGTAAAAAGTTGATCCTCTTTTTTAAAATAAACACCAAATCCTTAAAAGTTCCGGCGGAGTTTTAAGCAGTAGTCGATTGATCGGCTCACAAGTGAGAACGTGAGGAGAAAATATTTAAAAAGAGAACGTGCTCCGCTTTTGAAACGGTAAATATGCTTACGTATTTTGAAGCCAAAGGGGTAGATGACGCAGAGGCAATCCTCTGACTTCTCTGCACTTCCATGCTTTCTCCCTTCCTTCCTTCCTTCCTTGCATTGAATTACACTCCTTTCTACCAGTGTTTGCTTATCGGTGTCAAAGGCTTCATAGTACAGCTTCTTTGGATGAACATTTTGAATGGTACTTTTCTTTTCTCTCTCTCTCTCTCTCTCTCTCTCTCTCTCTCTCTCTCTCTCTCTCTCTCTCTCTCTCTCTCTCTCTCTCTCTCTCTCTCTCTCCCTCTCTCTTCGATGAGATCAAGGCCGTATACCAATCACTGACACGAATCTTTAATATGTTTATTAAGGTTTTTCTTCGTTTCTTTCCAAAACAGTTCGTTCCACTAATGTAAAGTCATACAAAAAGAATTTTTCATTGAGATTAAACGAGTAATTTGGACTCAAGAGAGGAAAAATTATACCTGGTATCTTTGATCCACGAGTCACGATATGACGCGACCCCGCTACTTGTCAGACAGCCATGCTTGCCAACCATACCGGAAATGCTTGCATCGCTCCACATTTTGTGAAACACACCGTTTATAAAAGTTCGGATTTTTTTCCTGGTATGATTGAACGTAACAGGATTACTCGCTTTCATGTCTCCACTTTTGAATTCTGGGAATATTTCACTGCCTGACCATGATATGCCATTCTTTCCAAACATATCTGCTGTGTTTCGCTCACAGTGGCCTTAACGAGATACTTGACTACAAGTTTGGTATAACGTAGGGAATTGTATTTTACCTCCCTCGCTTATTCAACTCCCCCTCCGTGATGCTGTCTTTATGTAAGGGAATATTAAATGTATGTGATTTAGAACACTACTTTGATAAAACACGTGCAGTCTTTAGATGTCAGACGGTCAGGTTAGCTGGTTATAATCATCAATCACGGTACCTTCCCCTACAGGAGAAGAACGAAACCACATTTCAGAGGATAGGATTAAAGATTAGAAAATGCATGTCTCTACAGATATCTCACTAACAACCCAAGTGACTCATTGGAGACAGTGTGGAAGGGATTCACGATAACAATGAGTGTAAGGCGTCACCTCACGAATCGTTATTTTGGTACCTCAAGGAACCATATCGTGTACTCCTGCTGCATCTCCCCCCGTGGTCTGCGTCCCTCAATGACTTGCAGCGGCAACCTCTTGCACCATACACGAATAGTACTCTCTCCTTGGATTTGGGCTTCTTCCTGCACCGCTCACCTCGATCACTTCCAAGACAAAATTACAAAGAATCATATGTATGTTAGGAAATAGTCTGTGGAGATAGTATTGTTAGTTACTGAAACATGGAACCAAAATGGTATAAAACATTTCATAAACGACGAATGGAATATCGCTCTGACGCCACAAATCGAATGCAAATAAGAATCACCACACTGTTGGCTTCATAGGAATAAATACTCATAGCAGTGAGATGTCCTGCTCCAAAACAGAAACTTTATGATCATTATACTGAAATTACTCAAAAACAACAACAACAAAAAAAAAAAGGAAACAATGTTCCAGTAGTGAAATAAGCTATCGATTGTATTTCCGATAATACATCAAAGCATCAAGTAAGAAGATTATAAATTTTTGGCACCAATGATTCATAATAATTGAGAAAATTTGAACCAACGATACGGTGACCTTTCTGACGTCTCTCGATTTTACGGTTTTTTTTTTCTAAATTGTTCTTTGTGTACCCTCGCATTTATATAGCGAAGTATGTAAAATAAGAGATAACACACACACACACACACACACACACACACACACACACACACACACACACACACACACACACGAATGTAAAGTGAAAACCCGTCCCACGCGAGGCAACAGCGAAGCAACCTGTCGTAACGTGATGCGAGGCCCTCGATAGTTTCGAATTCTGGAAGGTGTTAATTTTCATTTACTGCTCATTCTCTCATTTTTGTGTTGCATTGTATTGTATTGATCTGGTGTGTGTGTGTGTGTGTGTGTGTGTGTGTGTGTGTGTGTGTGTGTGTGTGTGTGTGTTCGGCTGTCTTTCCACCCTTCACAAGCAAATACAGTCTCGACGATTCTCGCTCGTTCACTGTTAATTAAAAACCGTAATTAGTCTTTCGTACTTCATCGACTGGCGGGGCGGGGGGGCGCTCATGGGAATTGGCCGGGAGGGAGGG
>CM035222.1:360018-367518 GCA_020233015.1 Callinectes sapidus
CTTAAGTTTGTTTTATTGAAAAAGCTATTATTCTTTTGACCCTCACTGACTCTGAGCTTCGCCTGCATTCAAGTCACGTGTTATCTTTTTGAGGGCACTCTTAAGCTACATCGCAGCCCCCCTCCACCTCTCCTTCACTCCCTTTCTTTCTTTCGCCCTCCTCTATTCACCCTCTCTCCTCTTCATCCTCACCCTTCGCTTCCTCTTCCGCTTCCACTTCTTTTAATTTTACCTCTTCCACCTCCTCTTCCTCCTCCTCCTCCTCCTCCTCCAGTCACTCGAGTGAAGAGAGATACGTGACGAAAAAGGGAACAAAGTCAGAATCAAACTGCAAGACATTTTTTTTATTTTTTTGTTTTTACGGAAGTGTCGCCAAGGAAACTCATTACTAAATCACGTGCGTCACTCAGAGAACTTTTTGTTGATTTGGAAGTGACGCATATACTGCTCTGTGTCTCGGGTTAACCGGTACAGGAGTCAGCCGTGAATCAGGAGAGTGACGCATCATGACTTAAACGGCTAAGCGGAGGAGGGATTCAGAACAGGTTTCCAGGCCAGCGAGGCACGGAAGGGGAAGGAAAGGTAGCCAGGGAACGTATTATTTTTTTTATCTAAAGGGGTGAGGAAAGGGAGGAGTGAAGTATGGGAGGGTGACACGGAGTGATGGAGAAGAGAAAGAGAAGAAAAGGTAAACAAAAAGGAAAAAAAAGAAAGAAACGAAAGCAGAAGAAATTTGATTCTAGAAATGTTATTTTTCTTTTTACTATTTATCCTGAAATGTAAGTTATCTTCGTCTTGAGCTATCGTGATTAAAATAAGTATTGCTGACTGGGTGAGGCGAGGAAGTGGTGAAGTATAGCAAAGTGAAGAGAAAAAGTAAAGAAAAGAAAAAACGAAAGAAAAAAGGGTTAATTCAAGAGCCATTATTATTTTTTCATCTCACTTTTGATCATGATGTGTGAGAAATCCTCGTTTTGAGCTGTTGTGTTTGGAATAAGTATTGCTGACGAGTAGAATCCTGTAGACTCTCAGACACTCTCTCTCTCCCCCACTCGACAGAGACTCACAAAGGGAAAGGCGGGAGAGAGGAGTGAAAGAGACCTCTTTGACGAATATTGTATTTGATGATGTCCGTGCCTAAGCTGAGAGAGAGAGAGAGAGAGAGAGAGAGAGAGAGAGAGAGAGAGAGAGAGAGAGAGAGAGAGAGACGAGAGAGGAGAGAGAGATAAAAGGGAAAGAGGAAAAAAAGTGGAGGGAAAGTGAATTAGTGGAGGTAAGAGAGGGAGAGTAGAGAGAGAGAGAGAGAGAGAGAGAGAGAGAGAGAGAGAGAGAGAGAGAGAGAGAAACAGGAATCCCGAAGCCTTGACATAGAAAAACAGTAAATACACACAAAAATATATGTCAAAATAGACGAAAACCAACCCACATCACCACTAACCCAAGCACACACACACACACACACACACACACACACACACACACACACACACACACACACACACACACACACACACACCACAAAAGATAAGACTGAGAGAGAGAGAGAGGGAAAAAAAAGAAAGACGAAGACGAGGCAGGAAGGAACGAAAGAAAAAGAGAGGAAAGGGACGAGAGAGGACAAGACTCCACAACTCTCCAACATAAAGGTTTCAGGGGCGAATTACTCAAGACTCGGCGGGCGTCTGGGGGTTTCATTTGCATAAATTTTAATTCCCGCCTGATAACCTGGCTGGCGGTGGTGGTGGTGGTGTGGGAGGGGGGGGGGAGGGGAGTTAGGGGAGGGGGCCAGAGGAAGGGGAGGGAGGAGGGTGCAAAGTTTCGAGGCGATTTTTGGAAAATTAGATTCATTAGCAGTATTAGATTCTTCTCGTCATAATGAGCCGAGGATTTGTGTTTTCATTAGTGGAGAACAGGGCGGGAGTGGGAGGGGAGGGGAGGGGATGGGATGGGAGGGTAGAGAGAGAGAGAGAGAGAGAGAGAGAGAGAGAGAGAGAGAGAGAGAGAGAGAGAGAGAGAGAGAGAGATTTAAAAAGGAGAGGAAAAAATAGTAATAATAATAAATAATAGTAACATTAGTAAAAATCGTTGTTGTTTAATGGTCTATTGTGATGAATATTATGATAATGATAAAGGCATGAATTTTGCAAGGAATGGAAAAAAAAACGATGATAATATTTCAGTGGAGATCAGTTTTCTATAGAGGTGACGCAATGGCATAGACACATCAACACCGTCACCATCACTAACAGTACATTACCGTCACCATTTCACTCTCATTACCACAACAACACCGCAACAGCAAGAATATGGATGAAGTGTCACCATTAACCTCACAAGACAACTAATAACTTCAAGATCATTACGTTGCCAACTTCCTATGATTTGCCTTTATTTAGGATGATGGTTTCAAGACATTTACCCCTGTCTGTTAGCTTGCTCTTTCGGACCTACAAAGGGACTGGCAAATTAGTGGGCTTTCTTCATTGTTTTATATTACCCTTGCCAACCTTCCCCATCTTAAATAAAAAGTATATAAACAAAGGAAGCTGCAAGAAGTCACCAGGCATACGTGTGGTAGTTCTTGTATAAAACATGTCTTTTTTCCATCTATCATCATCCCATATGCCTTATCTTTCAAAGCTCGAATAGTACAAGTAATTTTGACTTATCACTTACTTAAAGGGCTTCTGTCAGTATGAGTGTGAGTGCTATGTACTGGAATAACCAAATTGTATAAAACATGTCTTTTTTTCATCATTATCTCTATTCTATCTGTCTCACCTTTCAAAGTTCAAGTAGTACAAGTAATTTTGACTTATCACATATTTCATCATTCATTCATGAGTTGAAGGGTTTCTATCAGTAGGAATGTGGGTATTATGTACGGGAATAACTAAAGACTATTTTTGTATCTGCATTTACCTCCATAATTAAGCAGTATTTTGTAACAGCCACTCCTGAGATAACCATTACAAGACCAACAGGTTAAGAGAGATTCACTCTGAGTTCACGACGTTCGATGGTTAATACGACGCGACTCCTTGGGGAAAAAAAAACTTATTTGGTGTTTGTATATGTGAAAAAATGCTCTAATCATTAATAGACCACATTCCGAAACACTTCTGCGTTGAATCTCCACTACATTGAAAGGACCTTTATAAAAATTAAGCTTAAACGGCTACCCAAGGATGTTTCTTTAATAGTTTTAGTGACACGTTAACAAGATGTCTACCTTATTAACAAAAGAAACAACATTGAGAACCCGGCTAATCATCTCTATAGCCTTCGCGAATAGTTGTATTGAGAGAGCAGTGTTTCTGAATACGGACCCGAGTCTTCATCCTGGTCTTGTCGTGAGGTAAAAAAACAGACACACCAGTTTCTCGCGGTCCATGAAACTGTGACACAAACGCCCAGCTGAGGAACGAGGTGGAGTGTTGGAGAGGCTGCATAACTCCCAAGCAGGCCCACCACTGACACGGGCTGGAGGGGACGGGGTGGGGGGGGGAGGAGAGGGCGAGGAAGGAGACGAAGAGAAGGAAAGGAAAAGGGAGAGAGAGGGAAACTTGACAAGGAGTAGGGAGAGAAGGAGACGTGGAGAGAAGAAGGAGGAGGAGGAAGAGGAAAGAGAAGATAAAAAGAGTGAGGGAAGAAAGAGGTGGGCTATAGACATGCCTGCGTGCGTTGCGTGCGTTTTGGTGGTGTAGCAAAACAAAGGATGGAGGAGAGTCGGGCTAGAGTGAGGGCGGAACGAGGGCGAGGCGAGGGTGAGGAGAACAGGGAGGGAGTGAAGGAGGGAAGGAGAGTTGGAGGGAAAGGTGGGCGTGGAGTCACCGGGGACACGAGACTCAAAATACAAGTGTCAATAAGGAAGACAAGCTGATTCCCTCCAGCAGGCCACCTCCACCATTACCACCACCACCGCCGCCGCCACCACCACCACTGCCGCCCCTGGTATTTAAGAGTAATAATGTAATACCTCGGGAAGGGCGAAAGGAATTGATGAACAAGAGGAAGAGCAGCAGGAGTGAGGGAGGAGGAGGAGGGCTGGTGCTGTCCGGCGCCTTCCTTGGTCCCCCCGTCCAGGGTGACGAATGGACAGGGGAATTGGAACGGACAGGAGGGAGGGGAACCATGCATCGCCCGGCGGTATAAGGCATTTATTTCCCCTTAATATTGCCTTCCAGGGCCTCGCTGCACCCTGTGGCAGCCGCAGCCCTTGCCTCCCGCCGCGCCTCGGTGTCACCAGCTCATCGCCTCAACTTACTGGACGAGGCGGGCACGGAAATAAAACTACGGCTAAAAAAGAAATACATTTTAGAGTAAAGAGAGGGAATTCTGGTGGGAATGTGGCTGGCTGGCGACCTCTGGCAACTCCACCACTGACCACTTGGGCTGGACAAACAAAATTGTTTTCCTTCAGGAGAAAAATACCCAGAATTTATTTTACGATTTTCCACCTATTGGGCCTGGCCGGGCAAACAGCGATATTCTGGAAATGTCTGGCTGGTCTTTTCAGGCAAATTGGAACTCCTGGACTGCGAGGTAATGCTTTTCCAGACCCGACCTTGTTTTTAAAGAATTTTGAGCTCCTAAAACTTCGCCTTCCTCCAGTCGCCGCTAATGCCGTGTTTTGCTCCCGCCACCACCGGCCATTTAAAAGATTGTCGCTGTCCTCGGCTGGCTGCTCCTCACCCGACGAGATGGCGACGGCGCCCTGTCATTGCGAGGGAGATAATCATACTACTACTGCTGCTGCTGCTGCTGCTAGCTACTAATGTTGCTGCTACTACTACTAACATACCTATTACCACTAAGCCTTACATTACCACCACCACCACTACTACTACTACTACTACTACTACTACTACTACTACTACTACTACTACTACTACTACTACTACTACTACTTCTACTACTTCTATCACAATAACTACATGACTTACTACATTTAAAACAATTATTTCTACTACTACTACTACTACCACTACTACTACTACTACTACTAATAATAATAATAATAATAATAATAATAATAATAATAATAATAATAGCTGTGCCTGCCAGCAATGAGTGGTGCATCGACAGCCGCGGTGCAGTCGAGGCAACACTGAGGCGAAGATGTGGACGCTTGCCAAGTTGCCATATTAATTCCGAGTCGACTTGCCGCGCCAGTTTAAACCTCCGGCGTGTTTTCCTGCGCTTGTGGCTATTGTTTTAACACCCTCGCCCTCAACACTGTTTGGACCAGGGAATTTTGCTGGAGGACCATCCGCTGGGCAAGAGCTTCCTCGAATATGGTGGTCATTCGCAGCACCAATAGACGCGGCTCCCTTCCCTTCCCCCGTGTCAGATGGTTAGGGTGGCAGTGACGCATTCATGGCTGGGTTCTGCAGGGGCTGTTGGGCGCCCTTAATCTGGCAGTGGGTATTGTCACATTGTTGTCGGTGAGAGAAGTCCTGATTGTTGGTTACTTTGGAGGAAATGTGAAGGAAAGGCGATCTTCCATAAGTCTCACTATTCAGTTGGTGTTATAAAAAAATGTTGCCAAGAAAGTGAATGATGACTTCTTTGCTTAAACTTCCCGCTCGTTGATGGATAGCAGGTGGCGACACGCTGCGGCCGCCACTCTGTGTTTATGTCTTAACTGGATGCTGGTGTTCAGTCGCTGCTTCCGCTCCTCTCTTCATTACATGTCTTAATGGACAATTCAAGGACTCCTGAGGCCGTGTAGTGCTGGTAAGGGCGCCCCACGTACACCTGTGTCGAGGTGAGTGGAGAACCGCGGCTCATAAACAGAACATTGCTGGCTGGTAGTTAGCAGGTGACCGTGCCAGGTGCCTCCTTCCTTTACTGTGACGCCACCCTGAATCATAACACCGCCCAGGCCCTCACGACATTATTACTTTCCTCATTCACCGTCCCCACAGGGCCACGTTAGCCTCAGCCTGGAGAGTTACACCGCCATCGAGCCGTCACCACCGCCCGTCCCTCTCCTCTCAGGGACCGGGAGAAGGAGCAAGATTCAACTTTGCATATTCATGGCCGCCACAATATGAGAGGCGACTCCCTCTCTTAGCATAATCCTCCAATTAACGCCCCCCACCCCAGCTCCTCCAGCTGGGCCAGTAATTAACGACGCCTCGAGGTAATTCGTCCTGGGCGTCGTTAAGCGGGTGTCATGAAAGTTAATATGGATGGCGGCGGTGGCGGCGGACAGGGGGTGGGGGGTTGGGGGCGTTACTGCAGGGTTTTATGAGGAAATTGTTGGTGAATTTGGATGATAACATTAAAGCTTGAAAGGTTTGGCTGCCTGATGGAACAAGTCTGGTCCTCTGCGGCCAGACTTTAGGAATTCAAGGTTGACTGGAAACTTTGTGGGTTTTGTTTGTCCTGCCGGTGCGGTGGTCAGTCCATGGTGCAGCCACGGTACTACCGCGCTGCTTGAAAATTGTTGTTCGTTTTATTAGTAATTGATGAAGTATGTCTATCCACATGTACTTAAACTATATATATATATATATATATATATATATATATATATATATATATATATATATATATATATATATATATATATATATATATATACTGTATATATATAATGTGTATAATTTTATACAAGGTATTTTATACAAAAGGCGAACTGTGCAGTAGTGGCAGGAGTATGCAATGCCTGGCGCTCTGCGGGGCTGCCGGCGGCGCAGCAGGGAGGGAGAAGGGTGAGGGCTCTCATAGGTTCACTTTCTCTGCCAGAATCATGCTTTAAATAATATTCCTTGCTGGAAACTTTGGAGGAGACACAGAAGCCCGCGCCGCTCGCCGCCGCCACTCATGCTGCTGCTGCTGCTGCTGCTGCTGCTGCTCTGCACAAGGCCCAATGAGTGTTAAACTACATCTGCATTTATTTTATGCTTGTTTGTCATTGTGTGGTGATGGTGGGTCGTGTCGCGAGGGCGTGCGGAGAGAGTGTGCTAGGATGGCTCTTCCCACGCCCTTTGGTTCCCTTCTTCCCTGCCTTTCCTTCCACGCCATCTCCCTGCCTCCTTCCTTCCTTCCCTCCCTCACTCCCTCCCTTGCCACGTCACACGCTTGTTATGAACTTCTATTTGAGCACCGCCATCCAGCCAACACGCCCTTTCTACTTTTATTTAAATTTGCTCGTTACTAAAGTTGATAATGCAGGTCCTTTAGAATACCGCCACTTTTCCTTCTTGCGTTCAGGCTAACCTCAGCGCGGAACGGGGAACACGAACTGACTTGTACTCTTACACACACACACACACACACACACACACACACACACACAGGAGGCTTCTTGTCGGCACCAAACGCAGCGTATCCGAGGAGAATGGCCGCGACGAAGGGCCATGAAGTGTTAACAAGTGTATCATTGGGGAGAGCGTGGGGAGGAAGTGGTGGTAGTGGTGGTGGTAGCTGTAGGCAAGGAGGGTAAGGGAAGGCGAGTAGGGGAGAGGCGCGCGTGCTAAATGTCTAAAT
>CM035222.1:372518-375018 GCA_020233015.1 Callinectes sapidus
AAATTAATACGAGGTTTTTTTTTGTGTTTTATGGTTCTAAGGGCAGAGTGGCGTGGTTTTTACATTATTAATTGGAGGAACACTCTTGAAAACATCGTTCCTCTACCTCCGTTATTTCCAAAGGGTTTATTTAAATTGATACAAGGTTTTTTTTTTCATGTGTTTTATGGTTCTAAGGGCAGAGTGGCGTGGTTTTTACATTATTAATTGGAGGAACAACAATTCTTACTTCTACTTTTCTTTTCCTTCCTTTCTTTCACTTTTTATGCTTTTAGATTGTCTCATGAGTAAATAATGAACACAAGAGCTCTAAACAACACCTGGATAATACTCACCCTCAGTCCATCATCAATTCCCTCACCAAAGGTACTCGAAATGGCTTCAAGTCCCTCGAAACCATCCGACATTTCCCTCTCAGCGTTCCTCAGTCGTACAGGTAGTGACGCTTCCACCTGAAACGGACACGAACACCTCTCATTAGTGAATATAACCTCGCTACTCGGTACTCGCTTACTCATCACTTACTTGGTATTTGTTTTTTAATCTATTTTCATCCGTTTCGTTGCTTTTTCATTTATTTTCATTCTTTTCGTTAGTTTTGTTATTCAGTTTTTTCCTTTTTGTTTTCTTTTTATGGTAATATTGTCTAATCGAGTTGATATATACTGCTTTTTCTTTCATTTTTACTCTTTTTTTTCTATTTTATTTGTTGCTTAGAGGATGTGTAAGCCCAGCATTGAATAGTCAACTTGCTCTCTCATCACGACTAATTCCCAAGGGCACAGAGATGACTAGCAGAGTTTTTCAAGAGATTTTCCTTATAACAAACTAAAAAATCTTGTTAATCCATCTAGAGAGTCATAAAAATACCATAAAAAAACAGAGTATCTTCAATTAGAGCCTTTGGAAAGTAGTGGTGGTGAAAGAGCTAAGCGTTTCTAATTACGGTCCTAAATTGCATGGGCGTGTTTGTCTGTTAGTACTCAGTTCGAAGAAAACGATTTGTCATGGTCTTAAAAACTGTTACTCCCCGTTTTCTCTTTTCTTATGGACACATTAGCCGATTAGAAAGTATGGGAGTGTCACTGCAAGTCTCCAGGAAATTATGCTGTAGAGTTTTTGGAGGGTGTTTTATCAGCAAAAATTAACATTCATCTGTACTGTTATGGTTATACAGACTTTCTAATCTTCCTCATTTTAGATTTATATATTCCTCAAAGAACAAGACTCAAGAAATGAAGTTATGCTATCGAGTTTTTTTAAGGGTTTTATCAGCAAAAAGCAACGATCATTTTGTACTGTTACGGTTATACAGACTTTCTATTCTTCCTCATTCTAGATTAAAGTACTCCTCAAAAATAAAACTCAAGAAACGTTTGTAGTACTTTGAAGACTAAAAAGAAAAAAAAAAAAAAAAAAAACAGGAACTAACCTAATCTAAAACTATCATACCCATTTTTTGTCACATAATTGAGTAACACAGAGCTTAGGTAATGAAGTCTTCCCTAAAGCACCTCATGAACCAGAAAATGACGTCACTTCCTGCTCAGCCCCTAGAAAGTTGCGCTCCTCTGTCCTAAGGGTTCGAATCCCGCTATGCATTGTGAGTACGTCTGTCATTTGTTCATAGGTCTTTGGGGAGAGAGAGAGAGAGAGAGAGAGAGAGAGAGAGAGAGAGAGAGAGAGAGAGAGAGAGAGAGAGAGAGAGAGAGAGAGAAAACTGTTTCAATTCATTCATCTTACTTTATTACCTAAGGGAAAGATGCAGAAGTGAAAGAGAAATTGAAAGATAATAAGTAGAAATAATGAAAGGACCAAAAAATAATGATAATGTAGAGCAGAAGAAGAAAGTAACAGTTAAGAAAAAGACAATAGTAGAAAGGAGAGGAAGAAATGTAAATGTAAAGAAAGATAGAAAGATGAATACTATGAGTATATAATTATTTTCAAAGACAGAAGAAAAAAGGACAGATGAATTAAGAAATGCTAAAGACCAATGATACGACAAAAAAGGGAAAAAAGAGACAGAAAAGACAGACAGACAGACAGACAGACATAAGCAAGTAACTAGAGAGAAACAAAGATAAACAGACATATTGACAGACAGGTAAACAAACAAAAATAAAGATAGGAGAGAAAAATGACAAAAAAAAAAATACAGACAAACATATCTAACCACACACACACACACACACACACACACACACACACACACACACACACACACACACACACACACGGCGAAAGTAGCAAAGACAGAAGCGAAGAACGACTCGTAAAATGTTAACTGAGGTAGGGAGGAGCGTGAGGAGAGGAGATAAGAGGAGGAGGAGGAGGAGGAGGAGGAGGAGGAGGAAGAGGAGGAGGAGGAGGAGGAGGATGCTCGCTACCTGATCCCTCGCCAGTCCTCCCCGCGTGTGTACCGTGCCTGATAAGTGTAGCGTCGCCTTACACACACACACACACACACACACACACACACATATTGGTTGAGAGGATA
>CM035222.1:380018-381148 GCA_020233015.1 Callinectes sapidus
TCGTGTTAGGTAACCATGTCCTTTGTTCTGGTTACATTGGGATTGATGTGTCAATCATTTTTACCTGTAACTTTTTTTTTATTTACAAATGACACCTCTCTGCAATAGCGTACCCAAATAATTACAAAACTGCATGCAGTTTAATATCCTATGTTACATAGATTTAAAGCTACACAGCAGGAAGGAACGATTAAAGATACTAGCTTTTTACCCGACTTGATTCGCAGCTCGTGTACATTCAAACAAAGGTGTTCTGGAAGGGACACATACGACCAACTTTTCCTACAAGAAAAAAAAAGACAAGCAGGTTAGCTGATAATACAACACTCTCTTCACTTCACTGCCGAATACTCACGAAAACAATTCACTAAACCACACTCCAACATACGCATGGAAAATGGTAAACACACTTTCCTATTCCTTTATCACCAGGAACTCCTTACAAAAAGAACACACAGGAAAAAGACGGCTCACTAATACATACAAACAAGAAAAAAGAAGAAAACAGCTCATGGTTCACGCACCATTCACAACAAAGGAGATGTCGTGGAGATTTAAGGCAGTGTAGAGTCAGTTCATACGGTGAATGGTCTGTTGCCTGGGTAAAGGGAGATGGACGTGGGAACTGCCTTGTCCAGCTTCTGTTTGACAAGGTGCATATTACGACCATTGTGGAGGAGGAGGAGGAGGAGGAGGAGGAGGAGGAGGAGGAGGAGGAGAAAGAGGAGGACGAGGAGGAGGGTACTGGAAGATATGGTATTAATAGAACCGGACAAGGAATGATATCCAAGAGGAAAAGAAGAAAAGAATGAAAACAAACACGACGAAGCCAAGTAAAAAAAAGTTGAAGAACAAGCAAAAGGACAAGAATAAGGAGAAAACTCAAAACAACGATGAGGACCGGTAAAAAAGAAAAAAAAACAAGAAAAAACAATGCGGGTGATCACAAAACAGTAGAAAAACAAAATAAAAGAATGAAGAGAGGGAGAGAGAGAGAGAGAGAGAGAGAGAGAGAGAGAGAGAGAGAGAGAGAGAGAGAGAGAGAGAGAGAGAGAGAGAGAGAGAGAGAGAATGAAAAAAAAGGTATATTGCACAAAAGAACCACTGTATCGAGAAAGAAAAGTGTACTG
>CM035222.1:388455-398455 GCA_020233015.1 Callinectes sapidus
TTGATGTTGTTGTGTCCTCGCTGGCCATGGGAGAATTGGCCAGAGTAGCATTTGATGTTGTTGTGTCCTCTCTGGCCATGGGAGAGATGGCCAGAGTAGCATTTGATGTTGTTAAGTCCTCTCTGGCCATGGGAGAGTTGGCCAGAGTAGCATTTGATGTTGTTAAGTCCTCTCTGGCCATGGGAGAGATGGCCAGAGTAGCATTTGATGTTGTTATATCTTCTCTGGCCATGGGAGAGGTGGCCAGAGTAGCAGTTGATGTTGTTAAGTCCTCTCTGGCCATGGGAGAGATGGCCAGAGTAGCATTTGATGATGTTAAGTCCTCTCTGGCCATGGGAGAGATGGCCAGAGTAGCATTTGATGATGTTAAGTCCTCTCTGGGCATGGGAGAGATGGCCAGAGTAGCATTTGATGTTGTTAAGTCCTCTCTGGCCATGGGAGAGATGGCCAGAGTAGCATTTGATGATGTTAAGTCCTCTCTGGCCATGGGAGAGATGGCCAGAGTAGCATTTGATGATGTTAAGTCCTCTCTGGGCATGGGAGAGATGGCCAGAGTTGCATTTGATGTTGTTAAGTTCTCTCTGGCCATGGGAGAGATGGCCAGAGTACCATTTGATGATGTTAAGTCCTCTCTGGCCATGGGAGAGATGGCTTGGCTCAGCGCCCTGGTAGATCGTAGTATTAACAATGGAATTTTTTTTTTTTTTTTTTTTTTTTTTACCGTTCAACCCTTCCAACCTTCCCCCTAATCTCTCTCTCTCTCTCTCTCTCTCTCTCTCTCTCTCTCTCTCCCTCCCTCTCTCTCTCTCTCTCTGAGTGTGCAAGTACTTTACCCTCATGCACTGAGAAAGAATGCTCCCTCTCTCTCTCTCTCTCTCTCTCTCTCTCTCTCTCTCTCTCTCTCTCTCTCTCTCTCTCTCTCTCTCTCTCTCTCTCTCTCTCTCTCTCTCTCTCTCTCTCTCTCTCTCTCTCTCTCTCTCTCTCTCTCTGTTGTTGCTGTTGGCCTTCTTCTTCCCCCAACCCCTGGCAACTACATGAGTCACCTGCCTGACTGACTGACCTAACCTAACCTAACCTAACCTAATCCTAACCTAAGCTAACCTAACCTAACCTATCCTATCCTATCTTAACCTTAACCTACTTAAGTCAGTCAGTCAGTTTGGTGGCACTTGAAGTTGTCAGGGTGGTGGTGATGATACTTCTCCTCCTCCTCGCCCTCCTCCTCTTCTTCTTCTTCTTCCTCCTCTCCTCCTCCTCCTCCTCCTGCTGCTGCCTCTCCTCTGATGGTATTCTTTTTTTATTCTTTTTTTATTCTTTTCTTCCTCCTTTATTGCTGCTGCTGGTCTTCTTCTTCTGATGGTGGTTCTCTTCTTCTGCACCTGTCTGGGAAGAGACTAGTACACACAGCCACCTCGCTCGCCCCCACAAGCGAAGGGCCAACACACACTCTTCCTCTGCTTCTCAGGGTGGCGGTGATCCTTCTCTTCTTCCTCTCTGCTGCTGGTAGCTGCCCTCTTCTTCTTCTGCTGCTGCTGTACCTGTATGGGAGAGACAAGGAATGGATTAGTACACACACATACATATATGCTGCAATTGGCTATTGCCTCCTCCTCCTTATTCTGGTTACTACGTGGACTACCAGATACTGACTCTCTCTCCTCACCTAACCTATCCTAACCTAACCTATTCTATATAGCCTATATTTTACCTAACCTATGTTGAGTGAGTCAGTCTGGCAGCCCTTGTAGTTCCCAGGGTGGGGGGGAGGAGTGGGGAGGGCAGCGCTCCCCTGGGCAGTGGATGATTTTTATTTTTTCACAAGTTCCAAGTGGGGTTTGAACCCACTCTTCCCTCACGCAAATCCAAATTTCATCACTCTACCCACTGGGCCACGAGGGCCCACCCAAAGTTTTGCAAAATAGGTCTATTTCCCCATCTAATGTTCAGGCTCCACTGGGCTACAGAGGATGTACTGAACACGTTACTTCCCTAACTGTGTTCGTGCCGCACCAAAAGTTCAATTGACAATGACTGACACTGATTGCTGCCAATCTTAATGTGTAAACATTGGCATTGACACCGATAATGAGATATATATAATTAGGTGTTGTACACTTGTGGGAGTATCAGTAATGGCGGGAAAATAGTACTAGGTGAGTTGGAGCAACTTTGGAAAGGCGGGATTTCTCGGGTCTGGAGCCGCCTGTGTAGTAACCTTCCCTGTGTTGAGTAGTAACTACACTTGCTGCACCACCACCACCACCACCACCACTACCAATACCACTACCGCAACCACCACCACCACTATCACTACCACGGCACACACCCTCGCCCTGCCCTGGTCCATCATCCCTTGTCCTGTCATCTTTTCCTCCCACCCACCCCTCCCCTACCTTGCCTAGCCGTCACAAACTTTCTATTACACTACTTTTTTTCCCACCATCACTGATACTCCCGCAAGTGTACAACACCTAATTGTATCTCATTATCGGTGTCAATGTCAATGTTCACATTTATAAGATTGGCAGCAGTCAGTGTCAGTCATTGTCCATTGAACTTTTGGTGCGGCATGAACCTTTAGGGAAGTAATGTGTTCAGATTTTAATGTGTTTTTATTTATTTTCCTTGTTTATTTCTTTAGTGTGTAGTAAGAATGATGCAGGTGGGTCGTTGCGTGTCTATGTAGTGATACAAAGTGTGAGGTAAGGAGTGTGCCAGGTGGTGTGGTGTCTTACAATATGTACCTGCCTCCACATACCATCGGGACTGACAACTAGCGTGTGTGGCAGATCCAAAGTAAATGTCATCGCTAGTAATCTGATGTCATCTAATAATCACATCACTCAAATCATTTACTTTTTGTTCTTTTCACTCAACACCATTGAACATCATTAGAACTGTTTTCATCACACTGTGCTCCATCAAAAGTAATCTTAAAGAATTTTGCCCTTTTTCAAGTGTTCGCGTCATCATCTTCCATCCCATTCTATTAAGATTACCTTTGTTGGTCCTCCAGGGTGACATCAACAGGTACATCACTTTATTAGGGTAACCCTGTGCCTACATGGTTGGTGAGGTCAAAATAAGAGAGCTAAGACAGAGGGCCGAGGAAGCTTTAAACGATGGTTTTCACCTGGCCAACTTCCATGACGTGGTGCTGTGGTGGTTAGCATCACTGAAAGTCGTGGAGGAGTGTGTCAGGAAGTCCATTAGATCCGCCACTCATACTACAGCTTAGACACTGAGCCATTGGAGCGTGCAGCGCGTCATGAGGCCACACCATCCATGGTGACGCGGGAGTGGACGGTGTATTCAGTAATGAATGGCTGCTGCAAATCTTTACAATTTTGTTTAGTGTCGGCCATCGTGTCACAGCTGTGTATCATTTACTCATTATCTATGGAGCAATATACTCATGAATATAATGCTCTATTACATGAATAAAATATATATATATATATATATATATATATATATATATATATATATATATATATATATATATATATATATATATATATATATATATATATATATATATTAATTTTGTCTATCGATCTGTAAATTTTACCCATGCAATAAGTTTTTTTTTTTTTGTGTGTGTGTGTGTGTATGTGTGATTATAATGGAATTTGTTATGGCGATTATCTTATGTCTGGCAAATGAGAGGGTGTGTCTTAACTACTTCCTTCCTTGTCTTAACTATTTCCTAACCAAACGTCAGATGAAGACCAACCTGTCACTGTATAACACAACGCTCCATGGTGACGCAAGGTGTATCGTATAACCTCCACACTAATTGTATGCCCAGCCAACACCAGATCATTCTACTTGTCTTATTATCTCTCTCTCTCTCTCTCTCTCTCTCTCTCTCTCTCTCTCTCTCTCTCTCTCTCTCTCTCTCTCTCTCTCTCTCTCTCTCTCACACACACACACACACACACACACACACACACACACACACACACACACACACACACACACGGGACAAGAAGTTTGTGAGCGAAGGTAGTTAGTTAATACATATAGTGGTTGAGAGAAGAGGCGTGGTTGTCTACCACTACAGTGACACAATGGCCGGAAGAAAACTAAACCAAGTGTGTGGAAAAATTATTGGAAATACCACAAAAAAAAAAAAAAAAATACAGATAATGGTTTCCCATACTCTATCGAATAGCTTAAGTCTTTTTATGGAAGTAAAAAAGTTTTTATTCAAATCCTGAATAGAGAATTACCAAGATTCACACATGTCCTTTACAAACTTAGTCAGGAGAAACTCAAACCTTTAAATAATAATAATAATGATAATGATAATGATAATGATGATAATGATAATGATAATAATAGTAATAATATTAATAGCAATAATAATAATAATAATAATAATAATAATAATAATAATAATAATAATAATAATAATAATAATAATAGTAATAATAATGATAATAATAATAATAATAATAATAATAATAATAGTAATAATAATAGTAATAATAATAATAGTAATAATAATAATAGTAATAATAATAATAGTAATAATAATAATAATAGTAATAATAATAATAGTAATAATAATAATAGTAATAATAGTAATAGTAATAATAGTAATAATAATAATAGTAATAATAATAATAGTAATAATAATAATAGTAATAATAATAATGATGATAATAATAATAATAATAATAATAATAATGATGATAATAATGATAATGATAATAATAATAATAGTAGTAGTAGTAGTAGTAATGATGATGATAATAATAATAATAATAATAATAATAATGATAAAGCTACATATCAGTACTACAAAGAATAGACGTCATCTTTCTAAGGGACAGACTAAATGTAAACAGAAAAACAGAAAGATGTAAATTTATTGATTGAAATGGATAACTTTAACAATGAACCAACAAGACCAATGAACAGCTATTATAAACAAAGAGAAGAACTCCATCAGTGTTGAAAGCTTCCCAAGGACCAAAGGTACACAGGACATAGAGAACACCACGTAGAAAACACTCCAATATGGCCTGTGGCACGTGCATTTGATAGCAGATTAGTGGCAATGCAGCACAAGTGTGGCGAGAAAGGACATACCTGGAAAGTGAGCTCAACCACACTGAACCACATGAATATTAAGGGGAGAGAGAGAGAGAGAGAGAGAGAGAGCGAGAGAGAGAGAGAGAGAGAGAGAGAGAGAGAGAGAGAGAGAGAGAGAGAGAGAGAGAGAGTTGATAAGATTATGGAAGGGTTCAGTTTTGGGCGTCTTACTACAAGGTCACTCACTGCGGTGGTCAGAATCAACCCGCCACTCTCACTTTCCCTCGCTGTGGTTGTCGCTCTTCTCTTGACAATCGCCTTACAAAACACTCAACAGATTTGCAGCAGATCGGACGCCTTAACTAACCTCTTCACTACTGGGACACATTTTCATCACGAGTTTTGTGTGTGATTAGACGGGTTTATTGGAAGAGTCTATGGCGGTGATTAATGGTCAGAGTCTGTACTGTTTGAATCCCCCACGTGAGTTTTTAAAGCTGTAAAAAATCGATTAATAACAAGCAGAATAAATATGAAAATGTGTCCCAGTACTGAAGGAGTTAAGAATGAGGGGGAAAAAAGCGCAAAATAAAAGGAAGTGCGGTAAATTACTGACCAATACGGCGCTTTACGAAAGCGCGGATTGGCATATCAAAAGCGCAACAAACGTTGCTGATATATTGCTATCAAACGCGCGGCAGAATCTTAAGTCAAAAGCGCGTTTTATCACTCACCTCCAAGTCCGATTGTTCAAACGTTCATTAACGATCGGTCACCTCTTCCGTTAGCCAGATGATATCATCTGTTGCCCCCTCCTTACCACGGGGAGGTGGAAGTAGGATTTTTAATGACCTGGCTAGAGGGCATACACTAATGGAATATAATGCCCATTACACAATCCATGTGTATGGTGTATAATTGTAGAAGAATGTCGGACAGCTCTAGAAGATCCCATCAACGAAGATCTCTTCAGCAGTGTTCACCAGAAATGCAAGATTAGGAATACATGAAATGATAACCATACCAGAATATGGATTATTTTCAAGAACGAAATCTTCACCTTTGGTCGTAGTAGTATTCAGAGAATTTAAAGCACGATGTACTTCCTCACGAGTTTTAGGCAATACAGGATACGCTTTCATTTTCATGGTTATGCTCCAAATCAACCGGAACAATGGCAGTCACTGTGTTGTCTGTTCTAAGTCTACCTTTAAATTTCTTGTTCGTACATCTCCAAGACACTCGCTGTGGTCTCGGTGAACACTGTGTGAAGCATTATGACACACCGAATAATTCTCAATGACACAGCAAGTGAACAGATTAACCTTGCCGCGCATTTGATAGTACTTTAAGGGTGAGTTTCGAACGCGGTCATTTTCTCGAATCCGCGCTTTTGATATACGCTCGACCAATAATATGGCATTACTTGTACCACCATACACTTCCACAGGGACTGGTACAAGCTTAGGCGGCAACGTACTTAGCTAAAGTCCAGAAAAACCACAACTTTGAATCTCATCTTATATTATCTCCCGTCCTGACGCCACGTTACCTTAATTAGATGGGTGGCAGTGTGCAGTGAGTGGGAAGCTTCACCCTTTCACTGCTGGCCAATCTTTCCTATACCAACCTACGCCTTTCGTAACTTTGTTTTTTGTCTTTCTTTTGTATTACTCTCTTAAAAACTTAGTTATCAAACTTGGCAAGGATAAAATTAAACTCCCATTCCTTTTTCTTGATGATTATAAAGTTAGCAAGAGTTATCTGAATGCTTATAAAAGGCGATCATATCAGTAAAACTGTTAACCCTTTCAGTATTGGGACACATTTTTACCACGAGTTTGGGGGGTGCTAAGACGATTTTATTGACATTAGGAAGAGTCTAAAAAGGTCAGAAAATTATTGGCTACACTATCTTAACCCGCACATGAGATGTGAACCTGCATGAAATCGTCCAAATATTAAGCAAAATAGGCATAAAATCACGCCCCAGTACGGAAGGGGTTAAAGGCGACGGAGAGAGGAGCCTATCACCTTCGCCTGTGTATGTGTTGAGGGGTGGGGCAACTGGCGCTGTATCTTACCCAACAGCACCTACACAACGATTCCTTTACGTAAGAGAGGGAAACCAGGCAAGGGCGGCAAAAATAATTAAAGATAAAGGCCCACTGAGAGGCCAGTCCTCAAACATTGCCAAGAGTGGAAAACCAGCCAAGGGGGACTAAAATAACTAAACAAAAAAAAGCTCTACTGAGACGCCAGGCTCCGAAATGTGTCAAGAGAGTTAACAAAAAGGATGGGATAGAGGTCTTGAAAATTAACGTTACACACACACACACACACACACACAGGCGTTTATCTTATGGTATTGGGTGCCAAGCTGCCTTCCTTCACCCTGGCAGTTTGTGTATAGCCTTTAATTAACATGTTGTGTGTGTGTGTGTGTGTGTGTGTGTGTGTGTGTGTGTGTGTGCTGCGCCCTGGTTTGCTCTTATTTATTCTCCTTTTATCCCTTTATCTTGTTATTGTGTGTGACTTTTCCTTTTGGTGTTAAGATCAGCTTGTTTTTCTTCCCATTTTATCTGCCTCCTCCATTCTTTTTTTTTCAGTTTACCTATTCCATCTTCCTCCATTCTTTCCTTTTTCTATTATTCTATCCTGTTATCTTGTGTGATTTTTTCTTTTGCTATGGAGACGGGTTTATTTGTATGTTTTTCTCCTAATTAATTTGTCTTTTTCATTGTTTTTTCTTTTTTATTCTATCTTTCTTCTCTGTTCCTTCTATTTTATTACCCTGAGTGAATTTCTCTTCTGGTGTTAAGATCGTTTAGTTTTTCTCTTATTTGTTTTCCTCCATATTTGTCTTACTTATTTAATCTTTTTTGTTTCTTTCTTCTTCCGTCTTTTTTTCTTCTTCCTAGACTTGTGAAATAAGATTAGACAAACTTGTCTACAGGAATTATAAGAGTGTATAGGCATGTTTGTTTTTTATAAGTGTAGTACTATCTTCTTACACAACTCTTTTGTCATCTAACGATTTTTTTTCTCCTTCTTTTTGCCCATGAAATGTCAAGGTGTGACAAGGTTAAGTTTTGTATGTATCAGTAAAAATAAAAGAAGAAATTATGAGTGATTTAAACATGTAGAGAGCATCTTTAAGGACGAGGGATCTTGTTACAGAGCTTTCTTCCAAATTGCTAATGTTTTCGTGACATGTTCACTATACGAGTAAGCAGTTGCTGGAGTGAGTGATGTACGTGTCTCTCTGATCGCATTCTGATGCCTGCACTTGTTTACAGACACACCAGGAGACAATGGCACGCCCGGTGGTGGTGGTGGTGGTGGTGGTGGTGGCGGTGCTGGTGGTGGGCCTAGCGGGGCTGATGACCTCTGCCTTACCGTCGGTTCTCATCGGCTCGGCCCGCGCGGAACTGCTCGCTCTCTCCCAAGATTTCTGGGACTTGAAGACTCTGGAGTTCCCTTACTTTTCCACGATGGTGAGTCCTGACCACCCTTTCATAGGTGTGGGTCTCCTCCTCTGCCAACAGTCACAGAAGTCCGAAGATGAATGAATGGTTGCGCAGAAGACAGAGAGAGAGAGAGAGAGAGAGAGAGAGAGAGAGAGAGAGAGAGAGAGAGAGAGAGAGAGAGTGATTAGAGATAGACAGACAGACAAAGAGACAGACAGACAGACAGAGGGATATATATTCATCAATCTCACCATGTTCTAAAGGTACAGAGTTATTTAAAATATGCGAATAAAAGAAAAGTTCTAAAAATGCTGTAAGGTAATTATATTAAACATGATTTAGCGATAAAAATGCTCAAACGGTTCTTGGCATGGGGGACAAAATATTCGTAGGTGCCAGAGACTGCTTCGTTCATTGAGGTTCACACATAACAAAACTCAGGTTCTTCATTAACAAACACTGCTGTAGTCAGAGCATATAAAGAGAGAAAGCTACAGGGAAAAGAGATGAAAAACTATGAAGGAATCCAGTTAGAAAGCAATGAGCAGGAGTGAGTCAAGTAACGGTGGAAACTTGAGAGGGAAGGAGCTCATGATACAAGAAAGCCTGCGTCATGTAACACAAACACCATCCACGCCAGAAAAAAAATAATAAAACAAAAATAATCCCCGTCAAGGTCAAGGAACTGAGTCTAAAACGTTACCCTGTCAGTGTGTGTGTGTGTGTGTGTGTGTGTGTGTGTGTGTGTGTTTACTGGCAAAAATATGAAGAGGAAGAACTGCAGGGGAGTGTTGTCGTAGTGGAGACGAAAATGAAAGACGCAAAGAACGAATGGAGAAAGAGGAAGGTGACAGAGAATACTGGTGAAATAGTGTGTGTGTGTGTGTGTGTGTGTGTGTGTGTGTGTGTGTGTGTATGTGTGTGTGTGTGTGTGTGTGTGTGTGTGTGTGTGTGTGTGTGTGTGTAGGGGATTGAAGTGGACTAAGTAGACACCCAGGTTCATAACTACCTAACAGTTTAGATATATAAATAGATTGTTAGATTATCCTCTTTCCACTCTGTCATCGTGTATCGACACTTGCCATTCTCTTAGTCAGGCTTTCCTCTCTTGTACTCTCTTCAGCACGTATTGTTGAGGATACCATTAATTAAGATAAGGTAACATAATCCTTTTCTCAAGCCACATCTTCACCATAGATCTGTATTCAGAAACGCTTTGCTCTCTCACCACGGCTATTTTCAATGGTCACAGAGATGATAAGCCAAGTTCTCAAAAGATTTACTCCTCCTAATAACGCAGAAATGTTGTCAGTGTGTCCCTATAGTCTTTATAAACTTCAACTATGCGATTCTGAAAGTAGTGACGGTGTGGCGCAGAAAAGTTTAAGAATATGGCCCCAGGAATCATTTGGTTAACATTTGGGAAACAGCGAGGAAAGATTTGTTCACATATCTATCCATTCATCCATCCTCGAAAAGTCCATCTA
>CM035222.1:532765-537765 GCA_020233015.1 Callinectes sapidus
TGTGTGTGTGTGTGTGTGTGTGTGTGTGTGTGTGTGTGTCTCTGTTACTTGACCCCGTAACATACACACACACATCACCATCGAAAGAAAAATAAATGAATGTGTGTGTGTGTGTGTGTGTGTGTGTGTGTGTGTGTGTGTCACTTCCCCCGTATCCTGTGAATCCTGTGAAGTAGTTGGAAGCAGTCAGCGCCGCTAGATGTGGTGCTCCACTTCGGGGTCGCGATGGGTCGCCTCCCCAGGGTAGGTGAAGTCGCCGTCCGCCCGTCGAAGAGCCAACCAGTCCAGTATTGAGTTGGTTGGGGCGCGGGAGTAGTAGTGCGGTAGGTGCGGCTCATCCGGTACTTCTTGTAGAAACTGGTCAAGTTTTGCTTTGAATTGGTCTAGGGTGACGTTGGTGAGGGCTCGTAAGTATGATGGTAGTGAGTTAAAGAGCATTGGACCACGTATAGCAAAGGAATTGCTCTTTAGAGTCTTGACTCTGGTAAGGGCCCGTGGGTGAACTCTACTTATGTTACAGAGTCGGCCTAGTCGTTGGTGGTCGTGGAAGCGGATGTCTATATCATTTGAACATAGGCCCCGCATTATCTTCCAGACGTAGATAATCATGTATCGCTCTCTACGCCGCTCCAGAGAGTAGAGTTTGAGGGTATTGATTCGCCCCCAGTAGTTTAGGTGTCTTACAGTAGATAGGCGGTAGGTGAATGATCTCTGTACCGATTCAAGTGCTTGGATATCTCCAGGTTTCCAAGGGGACCACAGCTGGCAGCAATATTCCAACAGGGGGACAACCAGAGATTTGTACAAGGTCAGCATCGGAATGGGGTCTCTCGTTTTAAATGTGCGGAGTATCCAGCCCAGTTGACCACGCGCTTTTTTAACTGTATTGGTAATGTGCAGCGAAAATGTAGCATCATTTGAGAGGCATACACCGAGGTCTCTGACGTTAGTCTGGGTAGCTATGATGGAGCCATCAGGTGCCTTGTAGGATGCATTTGTTAGTTGGGTTGGTGTTGTTGTATATCTAAGATGGTCGAATTTGTTATTATTGAATTTCATGTTGTTGGTGTCTGCCCATTCATATATTCTCTTGAGGTCATTTTGTAGAAGGGCAACATCTTCATCAGTATTAATCATTTTAGTAATGCGCGTGTCATCAGCGAAGGAAGTGATAGTGGAGTTGGTGATGTTTGAGTCTATGTCATGGATGTGGATAAGAAACAGTAATGGTCCCAGGACAGAGCCTTGAGGAACTCCACTCATGACAGACGACACTGATGATAAGGCTCCATTGACAGCAACATATTGGGTCCTATTGGTTAAAAAAGCAGAGACCCAAAGACCCAGTTGACCTGAGATTCCCAAGTTGTGCAGTTTATGGAGCAGAACCCCGTGGTCAACCTTGTCGAATGCCTTTGAGAAGTCTAAGTAAACCACGTCAATCATAGTATTTGATTCTAAGGAGGTGATGATCCGATCGTGATGTGCAAGAAGTTGGGATAGACACGATCGACCTCTCCTGAAACCATGCTGTCCGTCGTTCATTTTGTTTGAATCTTCAAGATACGTAGTGATTTTCTTGGTAATTATTTTTTCAAGGACTTTGATTATGTGCGAAGTGAGAGCTATTGGTCTATAGTTCTTGGCCTCACCTCGTGAACCCCCTTTGAAAACTGGGGTGATCTTTGCCGATTTGAGGAGATGTGGCACGATACCTGTTGCAAGAGAATTTTGGTAGAATGTGAGGAGTGGCTTTGCCAGCACACCTGCATATTTTTTAAGAAAGATTGCTGGTATTTCGTCAGGGCCAGCCGCTGAGTTGTTGCTTAGTGTTGTGATCCTGCAGCAGTACTGTTCCTGCCCCCTGAGAGAGGCTCCCTTCTGTTGCAAGAGTGGGTGGCGCCTGGCACTGTGTGGCAGCCGTCACCTAACGCCCGCAGAGACAGGCTACGCACCAGTGGAGGGCGAGGCTTTGGCAGTCGCATGGTGCCTCCGCAAAGCCCGCCTTTTCCTTCTTGGATGTCCCAATCTCCTCATCATCACCGACCATCGCCCGCTGGTGAAGCTCTTGGGAGACAGAGAGCTGAAGGACGTCGTGAACCCGAGACTGTTTGCCCTGAAGGAGAAAACACTACAGTACAGGTTCCAGATTAAGTATCTCCCAGGGAAACGCAACTGTGCGGCTGATTTTCTGTCTCGCTACCCTGCTCTCTGTGCACCACCTGACGTCGCAGATGAGGAGCAGGCCAGCGACGTGGAGGTTGCTGTGGCAGCCGCAACCGTAGCCGCGCTCAACAGCGATGAGAACCTTATCTTGGATAGCTCAGCAGTGGCACAAGCAGCTGCAGAGTATCCAGACTATCAGCTGCTCATCGCTAAAGTGACTGCAGGAGACTGGCACCCACATCGAGCCCAGGAGCTGACCTGCCTTCGCCAGTTCTACGGAGTCAGGGACAGGCTGGCAGTGTCACAAGGGCTGGTGACGTACACCTACGAACAAGGGTCGGTCCGCTTGGTGATACCTGCAGCGCTCAGGCAACGTGTGGCAGCAAACCTCCATGCAGGCCACCAAGGTCTAGACGGGATGCTAAGGAGGGCGAGGCAGGCTGTGTACTGGCCTGGTATGGAGGGTGATCTACAACACCAGAGAGACACCTGTGCCATCTGTAACGTGCACTCACCCTCACAAGCGGCCGAGCCCCTCACCCTGACGCCCACACCCCAGTACCCCTTCCAACACACCGTGGCCGACTTGTTCCAGCTGGACGGACAGGTGTACTTGGCGTACGCCGACAGGCTCACGGGGTGGCTGGAAATAGCACACTTCACCAGCGGAGCCACATCAAGCAAGCTCTCGTCAGTGTTGCGGCAGTATTTCCATCGGTGGGGCGCCCCAGAGTCAGTCTCGACAGATGGTGGGACTAACCTAACCAGCGAGGAAATGTGCAGCTTCTTTGGAAAGTGGGGAGTAGCAAGAAGAGTCGCTTCCGTCCACTTCCCACAGTCCAACGGACGGGCAGAAGCGGCAGTCAAGTCTGCCAAGAGGCTGCTTCGTGCCAACACGGGTGTTGGAGGCAGCCTTGACAGCGACAGCGCAGCAGTGGCATTGCTGCAGTACCTAAATACACCGCTGCGCGGAGTGGACAAGTCACCAGCGCAGCTGGCCATGGGCAGGCAGCTGCGGGATGGTATACCAGTCCACAGGCAACATTACAAGGTGGACATTCACTGGCGACAGACACTCGGTGCAAGGGAGCGTGAGGCGGCGCGACAGCAAGAGGCATGGGTAGAGAGGCAGGGAACGCCCAGATCTCTGCCCCCATTCGCGCCCGGCACCCAAGTGTGGCTGCAAGACCAGGCCACAAAGTTGTGGGACAGGCGTGGTGTGGTCACTGAGGTGCTGCCGTGCCGTCAGTACACTGTGAAACTTGATGGCAGTGGGCGCCTGACACTACGCAATCGCAGGCACATGCGGTCTGTGAGAGGCTCCACGCAGCCCCCGACTCGCACACCCTCCCCACCGAGGCAGCGTCCAGTCCGTCGTGTCAGGCAGCCAGCATGGATGGCTGACTACTTCACAGACACGCCCACACATTAGGTGTGCGTGTGCATATAATGTGTGTGTGTGTGCACGTGTGTGTGCATATGTTCATTCAGTGCTTTGCCTTTGGTTTATTTTTCTTTAACCTGTGAGAGGTATTGTGGATTGTTTCATGTTTCCTTTTGTACATGTAATTTTCAGTTTCTTATTGATGTCAGATATTACACTGTTCATTTATATCATGTACACTGTATTATCTTGGGGGGGAGTTGTAGGATAGTTGGGCCGGCTACACCGGCAACGCATGCTTGTACCCAGGCGGGCCACTGCCCGGGAGTTTGCCTCGGACCACAGTAAAGGACGCACGCACTCTCGGCCTTTCACTCACCCCTCCTACATGGCGCAGTGAGTAGGACTCACCCCTCCTACAGTGGTGTTGAGTGAAAAGAACAAAAAGTAAATGGTTTGAGTGATGTGATTATTAGATGATATCAGATTACTAGCGATGACATTTACTTTGGATCTGCCACACACGCTATTTGTCAGTCCCAATGGTATGTGGAGGCAGGTACATATTGTGTAAGACACCACACCACCTGGCACATTCCTTACCTCACACTTTGTATCACTACATAGACACGCAACGACCCACCTGCATCATCCTTACTACACACTAAAGAAATAAACAAGGAAAATAAATAAAAACACATTAAAATCTGAACACATTACTTCCCTAACTGTTCGTGTCGCACCTAAAGTTCAATGGACAATGACTGACATTGACTGCTGCCAATCTTATAAATGTCAACATTGACATTGAAAAGTAGTGGAATAGAAAGTTTGTGACGGCTGGGCAAGGTAGGGGAGGGGTGGGTGGGAGGAAAAGGTGACAGGAAAAGGGAAGATGGACCAGGGCAGGGCGAGGGCGTTGTAGTGATAGTGGTGGTGGTGGTGGTGGTAGTGGTGGTGCTGGTGCTGGTGGTAGTGGTAGTGGTGGTGGTGGTGGTGGTGGTGCAGCAAGTGTAGTTACTACTCAACACAGGGAAGGTTATTACACAGGCGGCTCCAGACGCGAGGAATCCCCGCCTTTCCAAAGTTGTTCTATCTCACCTACTACTATTTTCACTCCATCACTGGTACTCCCACAAGTGTACAACACCTCATAATATCTCATTATCGGTGTCAATTTCAATGTTCACATTAAGATTGGCAGCAGTCAGTGTCAGTCATTGTCCACTGAACTTTTGGTGCGGCAGGAACAGTTAGGGAAGTAACGTGTTCAGTACATCCTCTGTAGCCCAGTGGAGCCTGAACATTAGATGGGGAAATAGACCTATTTTGCAAAACTTTGGGTGGGCCCTCGTGGCCCAGTGGGTAGAGCAGTGGGTAGAGTGATGAAATTTGAATTTGAGTGAGGGAAGAGTGGGTTCAAACCCCACTTGGAACTTGTGAAAAAATA
>CM035222.1:542765-549582 GCA_020233015.1 Callinectes sapidus
GCATACAGTGCAGGTGAAATGGAGACTGATGATGTAGCAGAAAATGTCCCTGAAAATGTTAAAAACTTCTCTGAAAGTGAAATCTTTGCCTTGGAAAAATTTAAAATTGAGTGCCAGACGCAGATACAAAAAGAGAGTATCAGAGCAGAAAAGGAGATAAAACAAAAAGAAATGGAAATAGGGAGTAAAGGTGTAGATGATGATCTACACAGAGTAGATGTGAAAGTTAATTTTCTGCCTGAGTTTGTAGAGGGTGAAGAGGAAGACTTCTTTGCTCAGTTTGAAAAGGTGGCAAAATTGAGAAAGTGGCAGAAGGCAGAATGGGCAATGTTGGTGCAAATTAAATTAAGGGTAAGGCATGAGAAGCCTATGCGTGCTTAGATATTGGAGAGTCAACAGATTATGATGTAGTGAAAGAGGCAGTGTTGAGAACAGCTGAGCTAGATCCTGAAGTGTATAGGAGAAAGTTTAGGGATATCAGGAAGTTGCCAAACATGACATACTTGGAGATGGCGAGACATTGCTCTATTAAATTTGATAAATGTTTGAAATCTAAGGGTAATTATACATTTGATCAATAGAAACAACTGATGTTGTTGGAACATTTCTATAATCAGTTGTATGGTAACATGAGGTATGAGATTAGCAAGGAGAATATAGACAATGTGTTGGATGCAGGACGCAGGGCAGATCAGCTTTGTGAGGCATATGCAATGCATAAGAGAGATTTTGTGAACAAGAGAGATATCCATAGGGATAATAAAAATCAATTTTATGGTGGACAACAAAATGTGAAACAATTAAATGCAGGACAGCAGCAGAGTAATATGTAAAACAATCTTATAATAGTGCACCACACTTCTATGGCAATTCAAGGTGGTTTGGCAGAGGCAATCCAGGTCAGAATCCACACTGGAGCAGCAAGGAGGATATAATAGGCATCCTAGTGTGGGGAAGACTCCCCCAATTAAGTGCTTGGGATGTGGTGAGTTTGGACATGGAAAATACCAGTGTAAAAACAAACCAAAGTCTGCAGGTTTGGCGGTGTCTCAGAATAAGCAGAGAGAATGTCTGGAAGATATTGGCTTTAGACAGAGGGAGAAACCTGCCAGGAAATTTGAACCGTTTATCACTGGAGGTAAAATAAAACTTTAGGGTGGTCCAGAGAAGAAAATTGTTGTGTTGAGAGATACAGGAGCCAACCTAAGTTTAGTCCTCAAGAAAACCCTAGAGTGGAGTGAGGAATCCTACTCAGGTGAGGAGGTTACAGTGAGAGGTTTGGCATCTGGAGTGTCTATTCCCTTGCACTATGTGTGGCTAAAAACTGGATTGGCAGTTGGTAAAGTGAAAGTGGGAGTTAGTGAGGAATTGCTCATAGAAGGAGTGGACATGCTTCTTGGAAATGATATAGCTGGTAAAAGGGTTGTGCCTGAGTTAGAAATGATTGAAAATCCTTGGAATGAAAAGGAATTGGAAGCTGATCCTGAATTAATTGTTGTTGGGAAGGATGGTAGTGAGGAAGTTGAGGAGAGTAAAATATTTCCTGCTTGTTTTGTAACTCGTGCAAGGATAGATAGATAGGTAAATAGATAGACAGATAGATATTACAAACAGTGAAACCTTATAAAGTACGTACATTGAATTATTGAGAGAAAGAAATGAAAAGAATCTGTCCTGCAGGATAAAGAAAAGTAACAAGATATCACAGCAGGCCAGGATGGACCAAGGTAACCTGACTGTTGGTCAGAGTAACCTGGATGGTGTTGTTGTGTCCTCTCTGGCCATGGGAGAGATGGCCAGAATAGCTTTTTAAGTTGTTAAGTCCTCTCTGGCCATGGGAGAGATGGCCAGAGTAGCATTTGATGTTGTTGTGTCCTCTCTGGCCATGGGAGAGTTGGCCAGAGTAGTATTTGATGTTGTGTCCTCTCTGGCCATGGGAGAGATGGCCAGAGTAGCATTTGATGTTGTTTTTTCCTCTCTGGCCATGAGAGAGATGGCCAGAGTAGCATTTTAAGTTGTTAAGTCCTCTCTGGCCATGGGAGAGATGGCCAGAGTAGCATTTGATGTTGTGTCCTCTCTGGCCATGGGAGAGATGGCCAGAGTAGCATATGATGTTGTTGTATCCTCTCTGGCCATGGGAGAGATGGCCAGAGTAGCATTTTAAGTTGTTAAGTCCTCTCTGGCCATGGGAGAGATGGCCAGAGTAGCATTTGATGTTGTTGTGTCCTCTCTAGCCATGGGAGAGTTGGCCAGAGTAGCATTTGATGTTTTTAAGTCCTCTCTGGCCATGGGAGAGATGGCCAGAGTAGCATTTGATGTTGTTAAGTCCTCTCTGGCCATGGGAGAGATGGCCAAAGTAGCATTTGATGTTGTTGTGTCCTCTCTGGCCATGGGAGAGTTGGCCAGAGTAGCATTTGATGTTGTTGAGTCCTCTCTGGCCATGGGAGAGTTGGCCAGAGTAGCATTTGATGTTGTTGTGTCCTCTCTGGCCATGGGAGAGTTGGCCAGAGTAGCATTTGATGTTGTTCAGTCCTCTCTGGCCATGGGAAAGACGGCCAGAGTAGCATTTGATGTTGTTCAGTCCTCTCTGGCCATGGGAAAGTTGGCCAGAGTAGCATTTGATGTTGTTGTGTCCTCTCTGGCCATGGGAGAGATGGCCAGAGTAGCATTTGTTGTTAAGTCCTCTCTGGCCATGGGAGAGATGGCCAGGGTAGCATTTGATGTTCTTTTGTCCTCTCTGGCCACGGGAAAGTTGGCCAGAGTAGCATTTGATGTTGTTAAGTCCTCTCTGGCCATGGGAGAGTTGGCCAGAGTAGCATTTGATGTTGTTAAGTCCTCTCTGGCCATGGGAGAGATGGCCAGAGTAGCATTTGATGTTCTTGTGTCCTCTCTGGCCATGGGAGAGATGGCCAGAGTAGCATTTGATGTTGCTATGTCCTCTCTGGCCATGGGAGAGATGGCCAGAGTAGTATTTGATGTTGTTAAGTCCTCTCTGGCCATGGGAGAGATGGCCAGAGTAGCATTTGATGTTGTTGTGTCCTCTCTGGCCATGGGAGAGATGGCCAGAGTAGCATTTGATGTTGTTAAGTCCTCTCTGGCCATGAGAGAGTTGGCCAGAGTAGCATTTGATGTTGTTAAGTCCTCTCTGGCCATGGGAGAGATGGCCAGAGTAGCATTTGATGTTGTTATATCTTCTCTGGCCATGGGAACGATGGCCAGAGAAATATTTGATGTTATTATATCTTCTCTGGCCATGGGAGAGATGGCCAGAGATTGCTACTTTCTCGTATATTGGGGTTTTCGTTCCCCGTAGCGAAGTTTGCCCTGACTGTCTCTGGGCTCCTGTTGGGTGGCGTGTGGCCCAGCGCCGAGCCTGCCCCAGACCCCCCCGTCTTGGTGGCCTCGGCCCCGCACTGGGCCACGCGCTGCTGCTTCTCGTAAGTTGCTCTCTTTGTTGTAGTGGAACTTTTCTCCAAAGTGAGTCACTTTTATTTTGAAAAGTTTTATCTAATGATGACTTGAGATGGTGTGAGGTGCGTCAGAGTGGGATGAGGCAACGGGTCTGCTGTGCAACCCGCGCCGCACATTGTGTGTCTGTGTTGCTCACTTTCTGGTGTTTCTCCACCACAGTATATAGGAAACAAACACAACTCAGAATAATACAAATTGATACCAGGATTGCGTAACTCTGTATGAACAACGCCTGGATGAGTTAAGCATATTCATTAACTATACAGCACACTTAATAGAAGAAAAAACAAAGGGAAATGAAAACAGAATACAAACTAACCTTGACGTTCATAAATCATTTGGTATAGATTGTTCCAGCCGCCCGTCAGGACACAGTGGTATGGTTGCAAGATATGCCGCTCACCTTCACATGTCTGGAAGTGAAACCCTCACAAACCACACACACACACACACACACACACACACACACACACACACACACACACACACACACACACACACACACACACACACACACACACACACACACACACACACACTTACCATTCACAAACAACAAACTGTCATACTAAAACAATAAACAGTAATTAGAGATGAATGGGGGAAAAAAAAGACGGACACTTGAAAACGATTTCCCATCCCGTGTCATCACTTTTCCAATAAACACATACACATATCTGTACCGTAATTAGTGCGGATGCATGTACATGATCAACTGTTTTGTATTACAGATTAGCAAATGTGTAATGCATTGACGCTCTGCACGATAACGGTATATAAATGTGATGATGTCGATGATACACTCGCCTTTCACCATCCTCTCCCTCCTGTCAGTCAGTCAGTCAGTCAGTCAGTCAGTCCCATGCACACACACTATTTATTGTCTTGACTGCGTGCTGTTTTCCCCTCACGCTTTTCTTCAGACCTGTGTGAGTTGGTTGGGGCGCTGGGGGGGGGGTGGGGCGAGGAGGTGGTAGGGAGAGAAATCTCGTGTTCTGTGGTGTCTCATTCCAGTGGCTGTGGGTTGAAGTGCTTCCCAACGCCCCTCCACACTCGGCAAAGTCTATTGATGTCTGGTCATTCTGAATTATCAACGGAAATACTCTTATTCATTATTATCACCACCACCACCACCACCACCACTATCGTCGTAATATTATTTTCACTTTCTCTCAATACAAAAGAGAACGTTTGGAGTGTTTTATGAAATTCATCAGGAAATACTGTGTGATTTCTGGAAACGGTCATCTAGTGTGTGTGTGTGTGTGTGTGTGTGTGTGTGTGTGTGTGTGTGTGTGTGTGTGTGTGTGTGTGTGTGTGTGTGTGTGTGTGTGTGTGTGTGTGCAAGTACGGGTGAGGATGATTGAGGAAATGAATGAGAGGAAAGGGAATGGATTTGTAAAGATGGTAAGGAAAAACTTGTGAATATAAGCTGCTGTTCTCTCCCCACGTCTGTCACTCATTTGTCTTAATGCTACTCAACACGGGGGAATGGATTTGTTGACCCTGTTTGGATAATTTACGATAAGCTTGACACTCTAAAGTAAGACGCAGGGCAGTAAGGTAGAGAGTAAGTAAGTCTTTACTGTTTACTCCCCCAATGACTGACTGACTGACAGGGAAGGAAGGAAGGAAGGAAGGAAGGAAGGGATTCGTATAGTGGGACACGGAAACGTAGATACTCGTAGATGAACAGACACACTGGAAGTCGCTGTGTTGCATCTGTTAGTGTGTTGTGGCGTTATTTATTCTGCTCCTCTGAACTAACCACTGTAATCTGCCTCCCACACTTCCCTCCTGTACTCTTCCTTAAACAAAACATTCGATTCACTCTCATCCCTATTCTGTCCACTTTACTAATGCAAGATGTAACCAGTATTTTCGATCTTTCATACTTTTTATATGTCAACTCTGGGACTCTTATTGAGACACACACACTTGAAGAACTAGATTGTTGATCCCTCTTCCTTATTCTCAGACTTCTTTTCGTTAGTGTTGCTGTCAGCTGGCCTTCTTGTAATTCTTCTTTCCCTCTGTCTGTTTCTTCCATTAAAAAAGTAAAGAAAGAAATAAAGAAATAGAGAAAGAAAGAGAAAGAAAAGAAAAGAAACCACAACAACTAACTATTATTGGAAGCGCATGCAATTAAAAATCTTAAAGTTCATATTTTGTACGGCAGAACATAATAATATCTTTGCAGCAGATGAGAATATAAGCACCATAATAGTAATTTCCCTGTTAAATTGCCTTTTTTTTTTTTGTTTTGTTTCATTCTGCAACAACGCTGGAAGGTAAACTGTTGTACACTTTCAAGACAAGACTGACGATATTCTTATTATTTTCATCTTACACTTCTCTCATAATAATAATTTTAAAACTGGTACGCTTAATTGTAATGTTTTAATCGGTCAACTGCACAATAACCTTCAACAATGATATCACGCGTCTCTTCTTCTAATATTTACTTTAGATAACCACTTAAAATTGGTCTCCTTTAAAGCTTTCTTCATAAGACTTATTCCCAAATCTTGATATATATTTTTTTCCTTGTTCCCTGTTGAGATTTAACAATTGTTTTATTTTCTTTCTGATGAGGTAAAGTAAAATAGAGGAAAGAAATGCGATACAAAGAATGGAAGCTGAGTAATTTCCTCTCCAGAAAGACAATAATAAGAAAGAGAAAGAAAGGTTAAAGTAGAATGTGTGTAGAAGGATAAGAAGAGTGTGTAGAGTGAAGGGGTGTAGCAAGATGAATTAATGGTTAGGAGTTTGTTAGTGGTTGTAGTAATGATGATAATGATAGTAGTGTAGTAGTAGTGTTTGTAGTAGTAGTGTTTGTAGTAGTAGTGGTAGTAGTAGTAGTGTAGTGGTAGTAGTAGCAGTGGTCAATTTTTTTATAGTGGCAAAGCAAACTTGAAAATGCAAAACGTTTCCAAAACTGGATTCCTCCATTTATCACGTGGACACAGTATTCCAGACAAGCATCCTCTCTTCCCCATGTCACTCAACTGTCCCTTCCTTCTCCTCCACTGCACAACCTCCTCACTCACTCACTCCTTCATTCACTCATAATCTAAACTGGTAACTTTTCATACCATCTCTTGCTGAAACATCTATAAATAAAGTCAGCTGTTCTCAGTCGTCCCCATCAAGTCTATAGAGGGGCTTTATCCGTCTATTGAACTGTTTAAAAGGGCTTTATATGTCTGTTGAAGTGTGTGTGTAGAGGGGCTTTATATGTCTATGTACAAAGCAATCTTCATGTGTACAGAAGGCCTCCATTCATGTTACTTTATTTCTCAGGGTGGAAACAAAAACATTCCGTCTTAACAACTTCTCTCCTCCT
>CM035222.1:653789-673163 GCA_020233015.1 Callinectes sapidus
CACAAACCACACACACACACACACACACACACACACACACACACACACACACACACATACACATACACACACACATACACACACACACACACACTTACCATTCACAAACAACAAACTGTCATACTAAAACAATAAACAGTAATTAGAGATGAATGGGGGAAAAAAAAGACGGACACTTGAAAACGATTTCCCATCCCGTGTCATCACTTTTCCAATAAATACATATACATATCTGTACCGTAATTAGTGCGGATGCATGTACATGATCAATTGTTTTGTATTACAGATTAGCAAATGTGTAATGCATTGACGCTCTGCACGATAACGGTATATAAATGTGATGATGTCGATGATACACTCGCCTTTCAATACTAACTAACTAACTAACTAACTAACTAACTAACTAACTAACTAACTAACTATCCAAAAGATCTCAGAGATTATAGACCTGTAGTGTTAACATCTAATATCATGAAATGCTTAGAAAGTATACTGAAAAACTTAATCTGTGAAAAAACAAATAATATAAAAGACCATATGCAGTTTGCTTACTGCAAAAATAGGAGTGTACAAGATGCAACACTCATACTACTAAATGATATTAGCAAGCACTTAGATAAGCCTAAATCACAAGTTCGAGCACTGTATATTGATTTTAGTTCAGCATTTAATACAATGCAACCACACATTTTGCTTAGAAAAATGTTAGATATGGGGATAAATAGAAATATCTTAAAGTGGATGTTTAGCTTTTTAACTCAGAGACCCCAATACACCAATGTAAATAATGTTAAGTCTAATGTGATTATCACCAACACAGGAGCCCCCCAAGGATGTGTACTGTCCCCAGTTCTATTCACCTTGTATACAGATGACTGTAGAAGTGAGAGTGATTGTTGTAATATTGTAAAATATGCTGATGATACAGTTATCTTAGGAAAAATTGTTAACGATAATTATGAAGACTACCTATCTCAGGTTAAAACCTTTGTTGATTGGAGTAAACAAAATTTTTTGGAACTCAATGTAAAGAAAACTAAGGAGATGATATTCGATTTCAGAGCTAAAAATAAACATGTACCAGAGTTATTAACAATTGAGGAAGAAAACGTAGAAAGAGTAAACCAGTACAAGTATCGGGGCTTTATGATCGACGATCAGTTGAAGGGCAGTGCTAACACAGATATGGTGTCGAGGAAATGTAACCAAAGATTACACTTTGTACGCATCTTGCGTAGCCTACAGGTCGATAAAACGTTCATCAGCCTATTTTACAAATCAATATTGGAATCAGTCTTATACTTTTCAATCACTGCCTGGTATGGAAGGCTTACCTGTAAAGACAAAAATAAGGTGGGAAAGATAGTTAAGAAAGCAGGAAAGCTAGGTGCAGAGACCACATCACTAGATAAGCTTTATCAAACATGTACAATAAAACAAGTTAATAGGATTATGAAAGATACAACTCATCCGTTACATAACTGTTATAGATATTTAAAATCTGGTAGAAGGTTAGCTCTTCCCATGCAGCGTACTGATAGATACAGAAAGTCATTTGTACCTAGAAGCATTCTTCTTTTCAATCATCTATCAGCACTATAACTTCTAGCTTTAATTAGTCAGCATAAGAGCATGTAATAGTTCGTGATACGGGCAGACGCAACCTGATATAGTATGTATACGTATAAGGGGGAAGTATAATTGTGCAATTTTAATTTTAATTTTATATGAAATAACCCATGCAATGTTTCTTTCAATACTTTAACATTTTCTTGCTTCACTGACTTTATCTCTTTTATCTATTTTTCTATTGTGTATAAAGCTACTCAGGAGCTCTTAAGCCAAAAAGAATTTCATTTTGTATTACATTTTTGTATTGCATTTTGACGAATAAAAATATCTTATCTTATCTTATCTTATCTTATCTTTCACCATCCTCTCCCTCCTGTCAGTCAGTCAGTCAGTCAGTCAGTCAGTCCCATGCACACACACTATTTATTGTCTTGACTGCGTGCTGTTTTCCCCTCACGCTTTTCTTCAGACCTGTGTGAGTTGGTTGGGGCGCTGGGGGGGGGGTGGGGCGAGGAGGTGGTAGGGAGAGAAATCTTGTGTTCTGTGGTGTCTCATTCCAGTGGCTGTGGGTTGAAGTGCTTCCCAACGCCCCTCCACACTCGGCAAAGTCTATTGATGTCTGGTCATTCTGAATTATCAACGGAAATACTCTTATTCATTATTATCACCACCACCACCACCACCACCACCACCACCACCACCACCACCACCACTATCGTCGTAATATTATTTTCACTTTCTCTAAATACAAAAGAGAACGTTTGGAGTGTTTTATGAAATTCATCAGGAAATACTGTGTGATTTATGGAAACGGTCATCTGGTGTGTGTTTGTGTGTGTGTGTGTGTGTGTGTGTGTGTGTGTGTGTGTGTGTGTGTGTGTGTGTGTGTGTGTGTGTGTGTGTGTGTGTGTGTGTGCGTGTGTGTGTGTATGTGTGTGTGTGTGTGTGTGTGTGTGTGTGCAAGTACGGGTGAGGATGATTGAGGAAATGAATGAGAGGAAAGGGAATGGATTTGTAAAGATGGTAAGGAAACACTTATGAATATAAGCTGCTGTTCTCTCCCCACGTCTGTCACTCATTTATCTTAATGCTACTCAACACGGGGGAATGGATTTGTTGACCCTGTTTGGATAATTTACGATAAGCTTGACACTCTAAAGTAAGACGCAGGGCAGTAAGGTAGAGAGTAAGTAAGTCTTTACTGTTTACTCCCCCAATGACTGACTGACTGACAGGGAATGAAGAAAGGAAGGAAGGAAGGAAGGGATTCGTATAGTGGGACACGGAAACGTAGATACTCGTAGATGAACAGACACACTGGAAGTCGCTGTGTTGCATCTGTTAGTGTGTTGTGGCGTTATTTATTCTGCTCCTCTGAACTAACCACTGTAATCGGCCTCCCACACTTCCCTCCTGTACTCTTCCTTAAACAAAACATTCGATTCACTCTCATCCCTATTCTGTCCACTTTACTAATGCAAGATGTAACCAGTATTTTCGATCTTTCATACTTTTTCTATGTCAACTCTGGGACTCTTATTGAGACACACACACTTGAAGAACTAGATTGTTGATCCCTCTTCCTTATTCTCAGACTTCTTTTCGTTAGTGTTGCTGTCAGCTGGCCTTCTTGTAATTCTTCTTTCCCTCTGTCTGTTTCTTCCATTAAAAAAGTAAAGAAAGAAATAAAGAAATAGAGAAAGAAAGAGAAAGAAAAGCAAAGAAACCACAACAACTAACTATTATTGGAAGCGCATGCAATTAAAAATCTTAAAGTTCATATTTTGTACGGCAGAACATAATAATATCTTTGCAGCAGATGAGAATATAAGCACCATAATAGTAATTTCCCTGTTAAATTGCCTTTTTTTTTTTTTTTTTTTCATTCTGCAACAACGCTGGAAGGTAAACTGTTGTACACTTTCAAGACAAGACTGACGATATTCTTATTATTTTCATCTTACACTTCTCTCATAATAATAATTTTAAAACTGGTACGCTTAATTGTAATGTTTTAATCGGTCAACTGCACAATAACCTTCAACAATGATATCACGCGTCTCTTCTTCTAATATTTACTTTAGATAACCACTTAAAATTGGTCTCCTTTAAAGCTTTCTTCATAATACTTATTCCCAAATCTTGATATATATTTTTTTCCTTGTTCCCTGTTGAGATTTAACAATTGTTTTATTTTCTTTCTGATGAGGTAAAGTAAAATAGAGGAAAGAAATGCGATACAAAGAATGGAAGCTGAGTAATTTTCTCTCCAGAAAGACGAAAATAAGAAAGAGAAAGAAAGGTTAAAGTAGAATGTGTGTAGAAGGATAAGAAGAGTGTGTAGAGTGAGGGGGTGTAGCAAGATGAATCAATGGTTAGGAGTTTGTTAGTGGTTGTAGTAATGATGATAATGATAGTAGTGTAGTAGTAGTGTTTGTAGTAGTAGTGGTAGTAGTAGTAGTGTAGTGGTAGTAGTAGCAGTGGTCAATTTTTTTATAGTGGCAAAGCAAACTGAAAATGCAAAACGTTTCCAAAACTGGATTCCTCCATTTATCACGTGGACACAGTATTCCAGACAAGCATCCTCTCTTCCCCAATGTCACTCAACTGTCCCTTCCTTCTCCTCCACTGCACAACCTCCTCACTCACTCACTCCTTCATTCACTCATAATCTAAACTGCTAACTTTTCATACCATCTCTTGCTGAAACATCTATAAATAAGGTCAGCTGTTCTCAGTCGTCCCCATCAAGTCTATAGAGGGGCTTTATCCGTCTATTGAACTGTTTAAAAGGGCTTTATATGTCTGTTGAAGTGTGTAGAGGGGCTTTATATGTCTATGTACAAAGTATGCTTCATGTGTACAGAAGGCTTCCATTCATGTTACTTTATTTCTCAGGGTGGAAACAAAAACATTCCGTCTTAACAATTTCTCTCCTCTTACTGACTGTCTCCACCCTTCCCCCCCCCCCCTCTCTCTCTCTCTCTCCCACTCGCATTGATTCTTGTTATCTTGTTGTATAGCTATTTGCACGTCAACTGTTCTTGTGGTCATTTTAACACAGCTTGCCTCTCCCTCCCTCTCCCACCGCCTCGCTGTTCATGGGTTTCCTTCTCTCTCAGCTCTATGCGGTGTTCCTTTCTAATGCAAGAGTCAGCCAGTGCTCCTAATTCTTCATTCCCCCCTTCTCTCTCTCTCTCTCTCTCTCTCTCTCTCTCTCTCTCTCTCTCTCAGACTGCGCTCCGACACGGTCGTGTTAACACACGGACTTGCTGTGCTCCAGTCTATGCACTTCCACCTTTCGGTGGTTCCTTGTACGCCATTCAGGCCTAGGTTCAGATAAATAAATTTAGGTGTCCCGTTGTCCCTGAATTGAGTTTTGCTAATTCATTACCCTCTCCTTAGTGACAACAGTAAGTGTCTGTTGTCAATTGTCAAATTGCCCTTCCTCTCTGCCTACGGGGGAACCGCCTCAGTGAGAGTGCTTTTGGGGTGAATCAACACCGTCCGGCCTCCCTAGAGTGGTTTGGCAGGTCAATTTGACACTTAGGTCACTCCTCCCTGACTTCCTCCCGCTTGTGCCCCGTTCCCCTCCTGCAGGCGGGGGGTGTACCCCATGACGGATAGTGCCTCTTCCCCTCCCCATGGTCGGGGAGGGGGAACGACTGACAGACCTCCCCTGACGGACCTACGACCCATTACCCCTGACAATGCCTCATTTGTGACACTACGCGCTAAAGGACAGACCCGCCTCTCCAATGTAAATTCATTTATTATCAAAAAGGTCATTGATGGTAATGTAGGCGATGTTGTTAACGTTAAAAAAATTGCCAGCGGAGACCTACTCGTTCAAGCTTTGAATTCGGCACAGATCAAGTCATTGTTGAAGCTCCGGTGTATCCATGACATCGAGATTGAAGCCTCGATTCCCGTGTCAATGAATTCATGTCGGGGTGTTGTCACCCATGCTGACTTCCTTGATATGGAGACGGCTGAAATAGTTGATGAAATGGCTTACCAAAATGTAATTGGAGCAAAAAAAATAACTAAATTTATTGACGGCAACAGAAGGAACACTGCCTCAGTAATTCTAACGTTTAGCTCCACTAAATTACCAGACAAGGTTGAGGTAGGATACGAAAAAAGTTATGTTCGGCCCTATATTCCAAACCCACTTCGCTGTTTCAAATGCCAATTGTATGGTCATCATGGTAATGCTTGTCGGTCTTCGCTTCCATACTGTGCTAAGTGTGCTAGTGAGGGTCATACTATGGAGCAATGTACGTCACAGGTTGAAAAGTGTCGTACCTGTGGAGAGGCTCACTCGACCTTCTCGCGGGATTGCCCCGCCTGGAAGCTTGAGAAAGAGATCTGCACAGTTAAGGCAACTGAAGGGATTTCCTACGGTGAGGCGAGGAAGCGAGTGAAGGTGGCGCAGGCCGCTCCGGCTTCAAACGTTTCATACGCTTCATCAGTAAAGTCCCGACCAGTGATGTGCAGTGTTGCCATACAGACTGAGTCTACATCTACCACACCAGCCTCTACTCCATCTACTTCCAATGCTTCCTCTGCTACCTCCAACATCATTACACAGTCATCTACCACCACTACATCAAAACCTAATTATGCAAATGCTACCTCTTCTACTAAAACTAGGAATGAAAAGACTGACAAGACAAATCAGAGTAACTTCACAGTTCTTAATCGGAAAAACACTTCTGATGCCGTCACTGCTCCCGTGCAGTTGAGGAGTGGCTCGCACTATCGCTCCCTCTCAACTAGCTCAGGGGCGCTTAATATAAATGATGATATGGACGTCTCCTCTGGTAAGAGCCGAGAGAGGTCCCCTGGTAGCGCATCCGTGCGCAAAAAGACTAAGAAAAACGGCCAACCCCGCAACTCTTAAGCCATAAGGTTCAAAGTACTACAGTGGAACTGTAGAAGTCTTCGGAATAAAGATCCATATTTGTCACTTTTAGTGAACATACACAGGCCGTCTGTTATTTGTCTACAGGAGACGAGACTGGATGATCAGCCTGATCCTTCAGTACTTAAACACTCCCATCCGTACAAAAGATATGATGGCCATGGCGTTGCCATTTACACACATAAGACACTGACACAGACAGAAGTAACGTTGAATACGCCTTTGGAAGCTGTCGCGTGCAGGGTGAAATTCAACGATGCGTACCTGGCTATCTGTTCACTCTACTTACCTCACAATACCTCCCTATCTGATGATGACATAACATCACTAATTAGCCAGCTTCCGGGGAACAGGCTAATCTTAGGAGATTTTAATGCCCATCATCAGCAATGGGGAAGTGAGAGGTCAAGTCCTCGAGGCGAGCAGATAGTTAACCTTTTGCTACAAACAAACCTCTGTCTTTTGAACGATGGTAGTGCGACTCGTGTAGATGATCGGACTGGCACCCGCTACTGCCATTGATCTGTCTGTGGCCTCGGCAAATATATTTCCTGACTTCTCTTGAGAAGTCATCGACGACTCTCACGGAAGTGACCACCTACCTATCTGCATCTCTCATGCACGTGACACCCCCTCTCCTCCCCGCCCTCCCAAGTTTAACTTTAAGAGAGCAGACTGGGCGTCCTTCCGTGCGATCGCCGACGTGGATGTATCTGGCGAGGACATTGATACCAAGGTTAGTAATGCGACACCCTCCATTTTACACGCCGCTGAGGTATGTATTCCGAAAACTGCTACAGTTCACACGAAGCGTGGAGTTACATGGTGGACAACAGATTGCCGACAAGCACTTCGTGAGCGCAATAGACGATACAGGTATTTCAGCCAGCGGCCCAGTCAAGAAAACTTCATAGCCTATAAAAAGGCAAGGGCTCAGGCAAGGAAAGTTATCCTCAATGCTAAAAGGAACTCATTCCGTCAATTTGTCACAACAGTAAACAGGACTACCCCCCTCACACAAGTATGGAAAACAATCACCATACTCAGCAACAAACCCACTTAACTCTCTAAAGATAAATGGTAATGTCATAGATGACCCCAGAGCAATAGCAAACACAATTGCCCACCACTTCCACGAGGCCAGCAGCACGGCCTCCTATGACCCTGCGTTCCTTCCACGGAAGGAAGCAGCAGAGCACACCGCCCCAAACTTTGCCATGGGAGGCGTAAACTCAGATTATAACTCTGAGTTTACGTTGGATGAACTCCTTCTTGCCCTGAAAACCTGTAAAGGCTCCAGTCCTGGTCCAGACAAAATTACGTACAGCATGTTACAACATCTCGGCCCTGAGTCATTAAAAAAAATACTCAAATTATACAATGAAATTTGGAACACGCACACTTTTCCCCGCATGTGGCATTTTTCACATATCATACCTATTCCTAAAAAAACTGGACGCCTTACGGACCCCAGTGCGTTTCGTCCTATTGCGCTCACGAGCTGTCTATGTAAGGTCATGGAACGTATGATTAAAAGGAGGCTACTTTTTGTTTTAGAAGCGAGAGGTTTGCTAAGTGTTGGGCAGTCGGGCTTCCGTAAACACAGAAGCACGATGGACCACTTAACAAACCTCGAGCATTGTATTTCAGAGGCATTTGCCAATAAACATTTCATGGTAGGGGTGTTTCTGGACATCCATAAAGCCTTCGACATGACATGGCGGCATGGAATTCTCATGACACTCCACGCTCATGGCTTCAGAGGTAACTTGCCAATTTTTGTTTATAATTTCCTTCAGGACAGGACATTCTCTGTCAAGCTTCCCTCTAACGTATTCTCAGACATTTTTGTCCAAGAAAACGGGGTGCCACAGGGCAGTGTTCTTGGTCCTATATTATTTTCTATTATGATTAATGATATTCTGTCAACAACTCCCGCCCCCAGGAATCTTAAATACTCATTCTATGCTGACGACTGTGCGATATGGCACTCCTCGCCATACGCAGAATTCTCAGCAGGACGGATTCAACTTGCTCTTGACTCCGTCCAACATTGGGTCTCTTTGTGGGGATTTAAGTTTTCCGTTCCAAAGTGTATCGGTGTTGTTTTTACTAGACGCAAAATTCCGAACCTTCACATCACTCTTCATGGCCAGCCGATACCTTTTCAAAATTCTGTAAAGTTCCTGGGTCTGCATTTTGACAGCAGACTCTGTTGGAAAATACATATTGATAATCTGCTTATTCGGTGTCGTAAAAAAATTAACGTCCTAAAATACCTTTCTGGCACATCTTGGGGAGCAGACAGAACATCTTTATTAATGGTGTACAAGTCCTTAATTCGTTCTCACCTATGGCTCGCCGGTGTATGGGTCGGCATCGGAAGCGACTCTGAGATGTTTGGATGTACTACAGAATGAATGTTTGCGAATGTGTCTTGGGGCCCTGCGCTGCACACGTGTAGCGCGCATGGAGGTCGAGGCAAACGTACCACCACTGTCCACACGACGTGACGCACTGCTGCTGGCGTATGGCGTCTCTACGGCCAGGAAGACTCCCCTCGGTACAACTCCGTCCACCACCATAAGGCAGCACCACAATCTACACAGTCTGAGTCGGTCCCCCCTAGCAGTGCGAATACACCACCTTTGCCAGCGAGGGGACATCTCAATAGAAAACGGAGACCAGCTTGTGCTGCCAGTCCTCGCCCCATGGGAGACACCGTCCACCACCTTCGTCACAAACTGGCTCCCGGGGCACAAAGTTACCATTACCGAGGCGGAGGTGCTCCAACACTTCCGGGCCCTCGTGGCAGGCCTCCCTCCTTCTCTCCACCTTTACACAGACGGCTCCAAGACGGGTGAATGTGTGGGAGCGAGTGTATGGTCTAGTGAATGCGCCCTCAGATTCCGATTGCCTTCTCATACATCGGTATTTTCTTCAGAACTTTTTGCTATTGATCAAGCCATAGATTTCGCACTCATTTCTAATCATAATTATATAGTAATTTTTTCGGACTCTATGTCAGCCCTTCAGGCAATAGAGTCTGGACATACGGATACGAATGAAATCCAGGGCAACATCATTAATAAGCTAAATTCGAGTCGTAAGGCCTTCTTTCTGATTTGGGTGCCAGGCCATTCCCGTATACATGGGAAGGAACAGGCTGACATGCTAGCCAGGTCTGCTGTAGAGCTCGAGGGAGCGTGGAACCTCCGTCGGGATTTACAGTCATGTCTCTCTGCCGTAAAATCATCAGTACGACTCCTATGGCAAAGTCACTGGGACAGTCTCCACCTGAACACAATAAAGCCCGTCCTAGGTGAGTGGGCCTCTTCCAATCGCCCTACAAGGCGTGAGGAAGTGGTCCTCGCACGCCTAAGGATGGGTTCCACCCTACCAACCCACATGCTTCCATACATATCCCACTCCTTTCCACCACAATGTCCCCACTGTAATGTAACCCTCTCTGTCGATCACATCTTGATCCACTGCGTGCGTTATCGGGAGCCGCGGCGGTCCCTCACAGCTTACTGTGTGGCCCGCCGTCTACCGGTAACTCAGGCCACCCTTTTGAGTGATGACCCGGATGTGATCGACAAGCTGATGATTTTCCTGACAGAGACCAATTTAACCACAGTAGTACCGATAAAGGAAACAAAAGTTAAGTTATAGAACAATGGTGGTATTACGGACGAGCTTTCTTTCTTTCTTTCTTTCTTTGCCTGTCGTCCTTCACCCGTCTCGTGAATACAAATAAAAAGTAGAGAGCTTTAACGTTGCCAAGCTAACAGTCAATAATAGAACAAGAAGAAGGAGGTAGTTCGTAACTATAACAAATAATATTAATAAAATCTCGAGACGTTGGTATGTTAATAATGAATAATTGTAAAAAAAATAAATAATTAAATAAACAACTGCAAACTTTGACCAAGAAATTGTTGTTTATATAAAAATTAGCGGAATACAGGAGCAAGTCAGTGTTATATGTGGACTGACTAAGGGCCATGCACTATTTTCTACCCCACACCTTCACTACATTAAAAAAGATTCCACATAGTTTGAGTTAAAGTCTTTTTAAGGATAATCATTATAGTGAATAATTTATGTGACTTTTTAAAAACAGTCATGTCGAGAGAACAAAAAGATACTGAATATGGAACAAGATGTGGAGGAGAACTTGCCTCTAAGGACCGACAGACCAATGACAGGCCAACGCTCCTCCATAATCATCACGACAAGGACGAGAGGAAAGAGGACAAGGAAGAGGCAGGAGGAGGAGGAGGAGGAGGAGGAGGAGGAGGAGGAGAAGGAGGAGGAGGAGGCCGAGGTGGTATGAAACGCAGGAGAGGTATGAATGGGAAATGAAGTGGAGGTGAGATAAAAGGGGAGAACGAGGAGGAGGAAGAAAGAGGAGACAGGGGACGAGAAAGATGAAGATGATTTTTAAGAAGACCAAGAAAGAGAGGGAAGGAAAAGGTAGATGAGAAGAAAGACGAGAAGGACGGTTTTTTGTGACAAGACGTGAAAAGGAGAGAGAAAAAATGAAGATGGAGTGGAGAAAGAATAATAATTATACTATTAATTATAATTATAATATTAATACTAATTTCATTATTATTATCATTTTATCATTATTATTATTATTGTTATTATTATTATTATTATTATTATTATTATTATTATTATTATTATTATTATTATTATTATTATTATTATTATTATTATTATTATTATTATTATTATTATTATTATTATCCTTATTATTATTATTATTATTATTATTATTATTATTATTATTATTATTATTATTATTATTACTATTATTATTATTATTATTATTATTATTATTATTATTATTATTATTATTATTATTATTATTATTATTATGATTATCATTGTTATTACCATCATTATTATTATTATTATTATTATTATTATTATTATTATTATTATTATTATTATTACTCTTATTATTATTATTATTATTATTATTATTATTATTATTATTATTATTATTATTATTATTATTATTATTATTATTATTATCATCATCATTATTATTAATCTTATTATTATTATTATTATTATTATTATTATTATTATTATTATTATTATTGTTATGTATCCTTCAAAGTCACACTTAATAGTTTGCCATTACGTTATTCTCAATTCGTCAATAGTAGCACTACATGTATAACACAGTACAGCACAGCACAGCACAGTACAGTACACACACTGACCAATTGTACATACTTCACCCAGTCACCAAACATGGACATTCCTCAAGAGAAAGATAGATATCACTCACTTCTTATAAGGTAAGTTTTGCACATAGGTGTTTATTTCCTCCTTGAACACCTTCAGGGTGACTAAGTCTTTCGGCGAGAGGGAGGCGGCGTCTATTTGGTGGGCTCGCTCCAGGAACTTCTCGCAGTTCACCTGCCAATAACACACACACACACACACACACACACACACACACACACACACACACACACACACACACACACACACACACAGGTCACTAAGGGTCACGTGCTCAGTACAGGCCTATCCATTCTAGAAATAATTGTTTGGAAGCAATGTCTCCAAACTGTGTTCCATCTGTTCATGACTCCTTACAAACACTTGACAATTAACTGGAAAACATTAGGGAAACACCTTTTATGAACGGAGTGGATAGATGAATGGAAGTGTGGATGGTCGGATGTATGAGATAATAAGTGGATAAGTGGATAGATGGATGTTTCGAGGATGGACGAATGGATAGATATGTGAACAAATATTTCCTCACTATTTCCCAAATGTTAACCAAATGATTCCTGGGGCCATATTTTTAAACTTTTCTGCGCCACACCGTCACTACTTTCAGAATCGCCTAGTTGAAGTTTCGAAAGACTATAGGGACAGACTGACAAAATTTCTGCATTATTAGGAGGAGAAAACCTTTTGAGAACTGGGCTTATCATCTCTGTGATCATTGAAAATAGCCGTGGTGAGAGAGCAAAGCGTTTCTGAATTCAGATCTATGGTGAAGATGTGGCTTGAGAAAAGGATTATGTTACCTTCTCTTAATTAATAGTATCCTCAACAATACGTGCTGAAGAGAGTACAAGAGAGGAAAGCCTGATTAAGAGAGTGGCAAGTGTCGGGTGGGACTATGTGTCTGGAACAATGAGCATTACTTACCTTCCTCTTTTGTAGGCGTTGCTTATCGAAAGAGTCAAGGCGGGCTGAGGTATCAACATTAAGGCCAAGCGGAGGGAGGGACACACACACACACACACACACACACACACACACACACACACACACACACACACACACGATGACAGATTGGAAAGAGGATATTCTAACAATCTATTTCTATATCTATGTTGTTAGGTAGTTATGAACCTATGTGTCTACTTAGCCCACTTCAATCGACTACACACACACACACACACACACACACACACACACACACACACACACACACACACACACACACACACACACACATACTTACCAACACACACACACACCCACACACACAGGCACACACAAACTATTTCATCAGTATTCTCTGTCACCTTCCTCTTTCTCCATTCCTTCTTTGCGTCTTTGATTTTCGTCTCCACTACGACAACACTCCCCTGCAGTTCTTCCACTTCATATTTTTGCCAGTAAACACACACACACACACACACACACACACTCACAGGGTAACGTTTTAGACTCAGTTCCTTGACCTGGACGGGGATTATTTTTTTGTTTTATTGTTTTTTTTTTTGGCGTGGATTGTGTTTTTGTTACATGACGTAGGCTTTCTTGTATCATGAGCTCCTTCCCTCTCAAGTTTCCACCGTTACTTGACTCCCTCCTGCCCACTGCTTTTTAACTGCATTCCTTCATAGTTTTTCATCATCTTTTTTCCCTGTAGCTTTCTTTCTTTATATATTCCGACTACAGCAGTGTTTGTTAATGAAGAACCTGATTTTTGTTATGTGTGAACCTCAATGAACGAAGCAGTCTCTGGCACCTACGAATATTTTGTCCCCCATGCCAAGAACCGTTTGAGCATTTTTATCGCTAAATAATGTTTAATATAATAACCTTACAGCATTTTTAGAACTTTTCTTTTATGCGCATATTTTAAATAACTCTGTAGCGTTAGAACATGGTGAAATTGATTAATATATCTCCCTCTGTCTATCTGTCTGTCTGTCTCTTGTTCTGTCTGTCTGTCTATAATCTCTCTCTCTCTCTCTCTCTCTCTCTCTCTCTCTCTCTCTCTCTCTCTCTCTCTCTCTCTCTCTCTCTCTCTCTCTCTCTCTCTCTCTCTCTCTCTCTCTCTCTCTCTCTCTCTCTCTCTCTCTCTCTCTCTCCTTAATATTCATGTGGTTCAGCGTGGTTGACTTCACTTTCCAGGTGTGTCCTTTCCCGCCACACCTGTGCTGCATTGCCACTAATCTGCTATCAAATGCACGTGCCACAGGCCATATTGGAGTGTTTTCTACGTGGTGTTCTCTATGTCCTGTGTACCTTTGGTCCTTGGGAAGCTTTCAACACTGATGGAGTTCTTCTCTTTGTTTATAATAGCTGTTCATTGGTCTTCGCTCATTTCTTTGTTAAAGTTATCCATTTCAATCAATAAATTTACATCTTTCTGTTTTTCTGTTTACATTTTGTCTGTCCCTTAGAAAGATGACGTCTATTCTTTGTAGTACTGATATGTAGCTTTATTATTATTATTATTATTATTATTATTATTATTATTATTATTATTATTATCATCATCATTACTACTACTACTACTACTATTATTCTTATTATCATTATCATTATTATCATTATTATTATCATTATTATTATTATTATTATCATCATTATTATTATTACTATTATTATTATTATTACTATTATTATTACTATTATTACTATTACTATTATTACTATTATTATTATTATTACTATTATTATTATTACTATTATTATTATTACTATTATTATTATTACTATTATCATTATTATTATTATTATTATTATTATTATTATTATTATTATTATTATTATTATTATTATTATTATTTAAAGGTTTGAGTTTCTCCTGACTAAGTTTGTAAAGGACATGTGTGAATCTTGGTAATTCTCTATGCAGGATTTGAATAAAAACTTTTTAACTTCCTTAAAAAGATTTAAGCTATTCGATAGAGTATGGGAAATCATTATCTGTTTTTTTTTTTTTTTTTTTTTGTGTGTGTGGGATTTCCAATCATTTTTCCACACACTTGGTTTAGTTTTCTTCCGGCCATTGTGTCACTATAGTGGTAGACAACCACAACTCTTCTCTCAACCACTATATGTATTCACTAACGACCTTCGCTCACAAACTTCTTGTCACGTGTGTGTGTGTGTGTGTGTGTGTGTGTGTGTGTGTGTGTGTGTGTGTGTGTGTGTGTAAGTAAGTAAATAAGTAAGTATGTAAGTAAATTTATTGCCATAGAAAAACAAATGCATTACAATATCACAATGAAGTCATTTTTATCGCTAAATAATGTTTAATATAATTACCTTACAGCATTTTTAGAACTTTTCTTTTATGCGCATATTTTAAATAACTCTGTACCTTTAGAACATGGTGAAATTGATGAATATATCTCCCTCTGTCTGTCTTTCTGTCTGTCTGTATCTTGTTCTGTCTGTCTCTCTCTCTCTCTCTCTCTCTCTCTCTCTCTCTCTCTCTCTCTGATAATCCAAAGATTCTTACAGACCGAGATGAACTATTATTTATTTTAATTTGATCAGGCAAACTATGTTTGGATTCTAAATATATACATATCTTGTGGACACTCTTGCATATTCTCATGCACCCGTATACCTGAATCAAACACACAAATCGGCAGATCACTCATATATCAATTTAGGTATATACACATACACATATCCTCTTTTACACATATACATACATACACATGTATTCCTATCTAGATTTAAAACCCCAACACCAATAGTAACGAGAAAAAAAAAGTTCCTTCTATTCATTATGTTTATCAAATACATATTTTTTTTAAATTTCCTTTTGAATGTTGAAAAATTACATGTAAATATAAGTATTTTTAAATTTATTGGCAATGTATTCCATGCTCGAGGACCAAAACAGGCAATGCTATTCCTATAGAGGGATGTTTGAAATCGTGGGATTTTAAGATTTGCATTATTTTCTCTCGTTACTCTTTGGTGTTCTATTATAGAGAACATTTGTGAGTCTGGTTTCTTAATGGTTTTGAATACTGATATCAACAGAAAATACTGATGGATTGAATTAACATATAACAAATTATGTGTTGAAAATATGTTTGATGTTGAATCAAATTTTTTAATAAAAAACATACACCTCACTACTTTTTTTAAGCAACAACTAATGTATTTAAAAAAGAAGGCCAGGTACATCCCCACACAGAAATGCAATAATATAGGAAGGGATAAGCGAGCGTGTAATAAATACTTAACATGGCGTCAGTTTTCAGTTGTTTTCTTATCTTATATAATATACCACACGTTCTAGAAAGTTTTAAGCAAACTTCCTTTATGTGCTGACTCCAATCTAGATGTTCGTATATAACTACACCCAGAAATTTAGTGTATTGAACTCGCTCTATCCGTTCTCCATTATGCAGTACCGGTGGCAAGCACTGACGAACAGACCGGTTCTGAAATAATATATAATTAGTTTTATTGACATTGAATTTCAATCTATTGACTTTGATATCGGTCTATAATTATTAATATTTGTCCGATCACCTGACTTGTGGAAAGGAATAACTTTGGCCTTTTTCATTTCTTCTGGAAAGATTCCTGTTTTAAGACTTAAGTTGAAAATATGCGTTAAGGGTACTAATAAAAAAGAAACAGAGTGTTTTATCACTATCGGCGATATATCATCTATGCTTGAAGAAGTTGATTCAATAGAATTGACATATTTTACAATTTCTGTTGGATTAGTTGGAGACAGAAATAAAGAGTAGTTGGGTGCAGTGGGAAGATATTTTTTAAAGCCATTATCTCTTTCCACAAGTCACTACTCACAAGACTTAAGAAATGTTCATTCAATTTATTACTAATGTTACTATTTGAAGGTTTCAATACAATTTCTTGCATTTTGATATTTGTGGACTTACCAAGAACAGAATTAATAATTTTCCAATGTGATTTAGGTTTACCCTGATTAGATTTTAACTGATTTTTATAATAATTGTTTTTAGCCAGTTTTAATAAAGAATTTATTATTTATTTCCGTATTTCCGGTATATTTCTCTGTAGGTTAAGGGCCATTTGGTTGCTAAACGTTGCAGTCTATTTCTTTCACGAATACTATTTTTTAAGGCTGGTGTGACGTGGGGACTCCTTTCGTTTTTGCTATTTATTCGAATTTGTTTTACTGGAAAATGTTTTTCATAATTCTCTTTAAACATTTGTTGAAATAGATTGTAGGATTCATTAGCAGAATTACTTTGCAAGATTCTTGACCAGTCAATTTTACTTATATCATCCGAAAAATTTTCTAAAGATAATTTAGAATAAATCCTTATTTTTTTGTAAATAGGTATAACTTCCATACTTTTATGTAGTTTAAATTGAGATAATATTGGGAAATGATCTGAAAAGTCTGTTTCTATTATAAAATTACCAAGGTTAAATTCTATTTCAGTAGTCCATAAATGATCTAACAATGAAGCTGTGTTATCCGTTACTCTTGTTGGTTTAGTTATTACCTGAAATAAAGAAAAGGAATACATAAGTGTAATGAATTCACGTACAAGATTATTAATATTATCAATCAGATTTATATTGAAATCTCCAAGTATAAATACTGCAGTGAATTTATCTCGTATAGTTGTTAAAAAGTCTAATAATACATTTAGGAAAATATTTTTATCTCCATTTGGTGGTCTATATATGCAAATACATAGATATGTTTTGTTTAAAATCTTACATTCAACACCTAGACATTCAATGGAATCATTGCATAACGAATAATATAAAGAAGAGATGTACTTACTAGCAATGTACAAAGCCACTCCACCTCCATACCTATTTCTGCAAGTGGTAAACATATTATATCCAGGTATTTGATACATGGGAACCAGTTGCTGGTCAAGCCTTGTTTCCGTAAAACCTAAGACATCAATTTTAGAGAAAATGTTGTTTTGAGACAGAAATATATCGGTGAATAATTGTAAGTTAGCAGGAATGGAACGTACATTAAGACTCATAATATTGAAAGTGTTAATATCTAAAACTTTTAAGGAGTCAAATGAGGAGTAAATTGTATCAGGAATTTCTACTTGACGTACCTTATTAAATAAATAATTAGCATCCAAATCCATATTGTATTTGTCATCTAGTATTGAAAATGGATCAAACTGCAGATTTCAGAAATTGTATGAAAAAGGTAGACTAGTATCACACTGAAGATGATCTAATAAATCATTATCATTAAGTAAAGTGAAAGGGAACTGATACAATGGGATAGCCATTTATAACTAATAATGCAAAACACTTTGAATTAGAGAGATATCTTTCAGCTTCTATCGCTTTTTACGATCTTTCTTAGATCTAATGTTCCTAGACGTCTCACCATCATTATCACAAGTAGAAATACCATCGGTAGCCACGCCTCCACTGGCACCAGCACCAGCACTAGCACAAACACCTCCAACAGCACCAGCGCCAGCACCTTGATCAGCATCGGCAGCCACGCCTCCACTAGCATCAGCCCCAACACTCAGGCCCCCAACTGCGCCAGCGCCAGCACCCACACCTTGGCCATTACCAGCAGCCACGTCTCCATCAGCACCAGCTCCTCCAACAGCGCCAGCACCTGTGCCTCGATCAGCACCTGTACGCACTCCTCGACCAGAACTGGATGTCACAGAGCCAGCGGCTGCGACATCAGCTCCACCTGGCCGCTGCTTCGAAACACCAGTCATCCCGCCAAAGGCTCCACTCGATGCACTAGCAGCGTCATTCGAAGCACCGTTTGACTGCTGTCCCATTCTGTCCTTGATTATAAGTCTGGTGTATTTAAAGTAGGCAATTTTACCTTGGGAACGTGCCTCCTTCATGAGTGGAAACTGGCTCTGTTTCTTAGCTTGTGATGCAGCACACAGGTCTTCATTGATAAAGATGCCAGTCCCTCTTAACTTCCTAGCATTTCTTAGCACTGCCTCCCTGTCACCGAACCTCTCGAAGCGCACCACAACCGTACGTGGACGAGAAGTCGACACAGGACCCACTCGATGAGCTCGTTCTAGGTGCATGTTTGGTAGTTGTAATTTGTTGAGCAGTAGTTCACTCACTCGAGCTGATGTTTGTTCCCAAGTTTCATTATGTTGAGGCTCCTCCAAACCACTGATACGCAGATTGTTCCTTCTTCTGTAGTCCTCTTGGTAGTTTAAGCGTTGTTCAAGGTCTGCAGTTCTTCTGTCGTTGTCTTGAATTATTGATTGATTGTCAGAGTTGGATTTTTTCAAATACACTGCTTCGCGTTTCATGTCTTGTAGTTCTGCTTGAGTGTATTCGAGGCTTGTTGTGAGGTCACTTATGGTAGTTTCCATGGACGAGATTCTTGCTTCAAACTGTTGCACAATTACATCTACTGCACTCCTGAAGGCCCTTTCTTGTGAATCCAGTAGTAGTTTAATATCGTTAGTTTCCATTGCAAGTGAAAATCTAACCATTTAACAGCAGGATAATCAGTGTTGGGCAGGAGTAGGATCAGGAGCGTCCACGTCTTCACAGTTCAGAAGCCTATGTGTGTGTGTGTGTGCGTCTCTCTCTCTCTCTCTCTCTCTCTCTCTCTCTCTCTCTCTCTCTCTCTCTCCTCGCTC
>CM035222.1:673263-678263 GCA_020233015.1 Callinectes sapidus
CTGATTTTAGTCATCTTCTTGATATTAGTGCCCTTATCAGAGAGAGAGAGAGAGAGAGAGAGAGAGAGAGAGAGAGAGAGAGAGACGCACACACACACACACATAGGCTTCTGAACTGTGAAGACGTGGACGCTCCTGCTCCTACTCCTGCCCAGCACTGATTATCCTGCTGTTAAATGGTTAGATTTTCACTTACAATGGAAACTAACGATATTAAACTACTACTGGATTCACAAGAAAGGGCCTTCAGGAGTGCAGTAGATGTAATTGTGCAACAGTTTGAAGCAAGAATCTCGTCCATGGAAACGACCATAAGTGACCTCACAACAAGCCTCGAATACACTCAAGCCGAACTACAAGACATGAAACGCGAAGCAGTGTATTTGAAAAAATCCAACTCTGACAATCAATCAATAATTCAAGACAACGACAGAAGAACTGCAGACCTTGAACAACGCTTAACCTACCAAGAGGACTACAGCAGAAGGAACAATCTGCGTATCAGTGGTTTGGAGGAGCCTCAACATAATGAAACTTGGGAACAAACATCAGCTCGAGTGAGTGAACTACTGCTCAACAAATTACAACTACCAAACATGAACCTAGAACGAGCTCATCGAGGGGGTCCTGTGTCGACTTCTCGTCCACGTACGGTTGTGGTGCGCTTCGAGAGGTTCGGTGACAGGGAGCAAGTGCTAAGAAATGCTAGGAAGTTAAGAGGGACTGGCATCTTTATCAATGAAGACCTGTGTGCTGCATCACAAGCTAAGAAACAGAGCCAGTTTCCACTCATGAAGGAGGCACGTTCCCAAGGTAAACTTGCCTACTTTAAATACACCAGACTTATAATCAAGGACAGAATGGGACAGCAGTCAAACGGTGCTTCGAATGACGCTGCTAGTGCATCGAGTGGAGCCGTTGGCGGGATGACTGGTGTTTCGAAGCAGCGGCCAGGTGGAGCTGATGTCGCAGCCGCTGGCTCTGTGACATCCAGTTCTGGTCGAGGAGTGCGTACAGGTGCTGATCGAGGCACAGGTGCTGGCGCTGTTGGAGGAGCTGGTGCTGATGGAGACGTGGCTGCTGGTAATGGCCAAGGTGTGGGTGGTGGCGCTGGCGCAGTTGGGGGCCTGAGTGTTGGGGCTGATGCTAGTGGAGGCGTGGCTGCCGATGCGGATCAAGGTGCTGGCGCTGGTGCTGTTGGAGGTGTTTGTGCTAGTGCTGGTGCTGGTGCCAGTGGAGGCGTGGCTACCGATGGTACTTCTACTTGTGATAATGATGGTGAGACGTCTAGGAACATTAGATCTAAGAAAGATCGTAAAAAGCGATAGAAGCTGAAAGATATCTCTCTAATTCAAAGTGTTTTGCATTATTAGTTATAAATGGCTATCCCATTGTAGCAGTTCCCTTTCAATTTACTTAATGATAATGATTTATTAGATCATCTTCAGTGTGATACTAGTCTACCTTTTTCATACAATTTCTGAAATCTGCAGTTTGATCCATTTTCAATACTAGATGACAAATACAATATGGATTTGGATGTTAATTATTTATTTAATAAGGTACGTCAAGTAGAAATTCCTGATACAATTTACTCCTCATTTGACTCCTTAAAAGTTATAGATATTAACACTTTCAATATTCTGAGTTTTAATGTACGTTCCATTCCTGCTAACTTACAATTATTCACCGATATATTTCTGTCTCAAAACAACATTTTCTCTAAAATTGATGTCTTAGGTTTTACGGAAACAAGGCTTGACCAGCAACTGGTTCCCATGTATCAAATAACTGGATATAATATGTTTACCACTTGCAGAAATAGGTATGGAGGTGGAGTGGCTTTGTACATTGCTAGTAAGTACATCTCTTCTTTATATTATTCGTTATGCAATGATTGCATTGAATGTCTAGGTGTTGAATGTAAGATTTTAAACAAAACATATCTATGTATTTGCATATATAGACCACCAAATGGAGATAAAAATATTTTCCTAAATGTATTATTAGACTTTTTAACAACTATACGAGATAAATTCACTGCAGTATTTATACTTGGAGATTTCAATATAAATCTGATTGATAATATTAATAATCTTGTACGTGAATTCATTACACTTATGTATTCCTTTTCTTTATTTCAGGTAATAACTAAACCAACAAGAGTAACGGATAACACAGCTTCATTGTTAGATCATTTATGGACTACTGAAATAGAATTTAACCTTGGTAATTTTATAATAGAAACAGACTTTTCAGATCATTTCCCAATATTATCTCAATTTAAACTACATAAAAGTATGGAAGTTATACCTATTTACAAAAAAATAAGGATTTATTCTAAATTATCTTTAGAAAATTTTTCGGATGATATAAGTAAAATTGATTGGTCAAGAATCTTGCAAAGTAATTCTGCTAATGAATCCTACAATCTATTTCAACAAATGTTTAAAGAGAATTATGAAAAACATTTTCCAGTAAAACAAATTCGAATAAATAGCAAAAACGAAAGGAGTCCCCACGTCACACCAGCCTTAAAAAATAGTATTCGTGAAAGAAATAGACTGCAACGTTTAGCAACCAAATGGCCCTTAACCTACAGAGAAATATACCGGAAATACGGAAATAAATAATAAATTCTTTATTAAAACTGGCTAAAAACAATTATTATAAAAATCAGTTAAAATCTAATCAAGGTAAACCTAAATCACATTGGAAAATTATTAATTCTGTTCTTGGTAAGTCCACAAATATCAAAATGCAAGAAATTGTATTGAAACCTTCAAATAGTAACATTAGTAATAAATTTAATGAACATTTCTTAAGTCTTGTGAGTAGTGACTTGTGGAAAGAGATAATGGCTTTAAAAAATATCTTCCCACTGCACCCAACTACTCTTTATTTCTGTCTCCAACTAATCCAACAGAAATTGTAAAATATGTCAATTCTATTGAATCAACTTCTTCAAGCATAGATGATATATCGCCGATAGTGATAAAACACTGTTTCTTTTTTATTAGTACCCTTAACGCATATTTTCAACTTAAGTCTTAAAACAGGAATCTTTCCAGAAGAAATGAAAAAGGCCAAAGTTATTCCTTTCCACAAGTCAGGTGATCGGACAAATATTAATAATTATAGACCGATATCTATTTTACCAGCATTTAGTAAGATTTTGGAGAAAATTATAGCTCGCCGCCTTGTAAACTATTTAGAAAAATACAATTTTTTGTCCTCCTCTCAACATGGTTATCGCTCCAATCACTCAACCGAATCTGCTTTATTACAGTTTGTATCTAATGTTAATAAGTTTTTAGATGAGAGGTATTATGTTGTAGGCCTTTTCCTTGATTTATCCAAAGCTTTTGACTCGTTAGATCATAAAATACTCGTACACAAACAATCCAACATTGGTATTAGAGGTTCACCTCTGCATTTGTTCCATAGTTACATAAGCAACAGAAAACAAGCAGTATTTTGCAATAATGTATACTCCTCTACCAAGATTATTTCTTCAGGGGTTCCTCAAGGTTCGGTTTTAGGTCCCATTCCCTTCTTAATCTATATAAATGATATAGTCTGTGCTTCCACTAAATTCAAATTTACTATATATGCAGATGATACCACTCTTTTAATGGCAGACAAAAACTTACAGAATTTACACACAAATTTAAGCAATGAAATCAGTCGTGTGCATCAGTGGATCAAAGTCAATAGATTGAAATTCAATGTCAATAAAACTAATTATATATTATTTCAGAACCGGTCTGTTCGTCAGTGCTTGCCACCGGTACTGCATAATGGAGAACGGATAGAGGGAGTTCAATACACTAAATTTCTGGGTGTAGTTATAGACGAACATCTAGATTGGAGTCAGCACATAAAGGAAGTTTGCTTAAAACTTTCTAGAACGTGTGGTATATTATATAAGATAAGAAAACAACTGACAACTGACGCCATGTTAAGTATTTATTACACGCTCGCTTATCCCTTCCTATATTATTGCATTTCTGTGTGGGGATGTACCTGGCCTTCTTTTTTAAATACATTAGTTGTTGCTTAAAAAAAGTATTGAGGTTTATGTTTTTTATTAAAAAATTTGATTCAACATCAAACATATTTTCAACACATAATTTGTTATATGTTAATTCAATCCATAAGTATTTTCTGTTGATATCAGTATTCAAAACCATTAAGAAACCAGACTCACAAATTTTCTCTATAATAGAACACCAAAGAGTAACGAGAGAAAATAATGCAAATCTTAAAATCCCACGATTTCAAACATCCCTCTATAGGAATAGCATTGCCTGTTTTGGTCCTCGAGCATGGAATACATTGCCAATAAATTTAAAAATACTCATATTTACATGTAATTTTTCAACATTCAAAAGGAAATGAAAAAAAATATGTATTTGATAAACACAATGAATAGAAGGAAATTTTTTTTTTCTCGTTACTATTGGTGTTGGGGTTTTAAATCTAGATAGGAATACATGTGTATGTATGTATATGTGTAAAAGAGGATATGTGTATGTGTATATACCTAAATTGATATATGAGTGATCTGCCTATTTGTGTGTTTGATTCAGGTATGTAAAGTATACGGGTGCATGAGAATATGCAAGAGTGTCCACAAGATATGTATATATTTAGAATCCAAACATAGTTTGCCTGATCAAATTAAAATAAATAATAGTTCATCTCGGTCTGTAAGAATCTTCGGATTATCAGAGAGAGAGAGAGAGAGAGACAGACAGACAGACAGACAGACAGAACAAGAGACAGACAGATAGACAGACAGAGGGAGATATATTCATCAATTTCACCATGTTCTAAAGGTACAGAGTTATTTAAAATATGCGCATAAAAGAAAAGTTCTAAAAATGCTGTAAGGTAATTATATTAAACATTATTTAGCGATAAAAATGACTTCATTGTGATATTGTAATGCATTTGTTTTTCTATGGCAATAAATTTACTTACATACTTACTTACTT
>CM035222.1:683263-702131 GCA_020233015.1 Callinectes sapidus
GTGATCGACAGAGAGGGTTACATTACAGTGGGGACATTGTGGTGGAAAGGAGTGGGATATGTATGGAAGCATGTGGGTTGGTAGGGTGGAACCCATCCTTAGGCGTGCGAGGACCACTTCCTCACGCCTTGTAGGGCGATTGGAAGAGGCCCACTCACCTAGGACGGGCTTTATGGTGTTCAGGTGGAGACTGTCCCAGTGACTTTGCCATAGGAGGCGTACTGATGATTTTACGGCAGAGAGACATGACTGTAGATCCCGACGGAGGTTCCACGCTCCCTCGAGCTCTACAGCAGACCTGGCTAGCATGTCAGCCTGTTCATGCCCATGTATACGGGAATGGCCTGGCACCCAAATCAGAAAGAAGGCCTTACGACTCGAATTTAGCTTATTAATGATGTTGCCCTGGATTTCATTCGTATCCGTATGTCCAGACTCTATTGCCTGAAGGGCTGACATAGAGTCCGAAAACATTACTATATAATTATGATTAGAAATGAGTGCGAAATCTATGGCTTGATCAATAGCAAAAAGTTCTGAAGAAAATACCGATGTATGAGAAGGCAATCGGAATCTGAGGGCGCATTCACTAGACCATACACTCGCTCCCACACATTCACCCGTCTTGGAGCCGTCTGTGTAAAGGTGGAGAGAAGGAGGGAGGCCTGCCACGAGGGCCCGGAAGTGTTGGAGCACCTCCGCCTCGGTAATGGTAACTTTGTGCCCCGGGAGCCAGTTTGTGATGAAGGTGGTGGACGGTGTCTCCCATGGGGCGAGGACTGGCAGCACGAGCTGGTCTCCGTTTTCTATTGAGATGTCCCCCCGCTGGCAAAGGTGGTGTATTCGCACTGCTAGGGGGGACCGACTCAGACTGTGTAGATTGTGGTGCTGCCTTATGGTGGTGGACGGAGTTGTACCGAGGGGAGTCTTCCTGGCCGTAGAGACGCCATACGCCAGCAGCAGTGCGTCACGTCGTGTGGACAGTGGTGGTACGTTTGCCTCGACCTCCATGCGCGCTACACGTGTGCAGCGCAGGGCCCCAAGACACATTCGCAAACATTCATTCTGTAGTACATCCAAACATCTCAGAGTCGCTTCCGATGCCGACCCATACACCGGCGAGCCATAGTCTAGGTGAGAACGAATTAAGGACTTGTACACCATTAATAAAGATGTTCTGTCTGCTCCCCAAGATGTGCCAGAAAGGTATTTTAGGACGTTAATTTTTTTACGACACCGAATAAGCAGATTATCAATATGTATTTTCCAACAGAGTCTGCTGTCAAAATGCAGACCCAGGAACTTTACAGAATTTTGAAAAGGTATCGGCTGGCCATGAAGAGTGATGTGAAGGTTCGGAATTTTGCGTCTAGTAAAAACAACACCGATACACTTTGGAACGGAAAACTTAAATCCCCACAAAGAGGCCCAATGTTGGACGGAGTCAAGAGCAAGTTGAATCCGTCCTGCTGAGAATTCTGCGTATGGCGAGGAGTGCCATATCGCACAGTCGTCAGCATAGAATGAGTATTTAAGATTCCTGGGGGCGGGAGTTGTTGACAGAATATCATTAATCATAATAGAAAATAATATAGGACTAAGAACACTGCCCTGTGGCACCCCGTTTTCTTGGACAAAAATGTCTGAGAATACGTTAGAGGGAAGCTTGACAGAGAATGTCCTGTCCTGAAGGAAATTATAAACAAAAATTGGCAAGTTACCTCTGAAGCCATGAGCGTGGAGTTTCATGAGAATTCCATGCCGCCATGTCATGTCGAAGGCTTTATGGATGTCCAGAAACACCCCTACCATGAAATGTTTATTGGCAAATGCCTCTGAAATACAATGCTCGAGGTTTGTTAAGTGGTCCATCGTGCTTCTGTGTTTACGGAAGCCCGACTGCTCAACACTTAGCAAACCTCTCGCTTCTAAAACAAAAAGTAGCCTCCTTTTAATCATACGTTCCATGACCTTACATAGACAGCTCGTGAGCGCAATAGGACGAAACGCACTGGGGTCCGTAAGGCGTCCAGTTTTTTTAGGAATAGGTATGATATGTGAAAAATGCCACATGCGGGGAAAAGTGTGCGTGGTCCAAATTTCATTGTATAATTTGAGTATTTTTTTTAATGACTCAGGGCCGAGATGTTGCAACATGCTGTACGTAATATTGTCTGGACCAGGACTGGAGCCTTTACAGGTTTTCAGGGCAAGAAGGAGTTCATCCAACGTAAACTCAGAGTTATAATCTGAGTTTACGCCTCCCATGGCAAAGTTTGGGACGGTGTGCTCTGCTGCTTCCTTCCGTGGAAGGAACGCAGGGTCATAGGAGGCCGTGCTGCTGGCCTCGTGGAAGTGGTGGGCAATTGTGTTTGCTATTGCTCTGGGGTCATCTATGACATTGCCATTTATCTTTAGAGAGTTAAGTGGGTTAAATTGTTTTTTGTTGCTGAGTATGGTGATTGTTTTCCATACTTGTGTGAGGGGGGTAGTCCTGTTTACTGTTGTGACAAATTGACGGAATGAGTTCCTTTTAGCATTGAGGATAACTTTCCTTGCCTGAGCCCTTGCCTTTTTATAGGCTATGAAGTTGTCTTGACTGGGCTGCTGGCTGAAATACCTGTATCGTCTATTGCGCTCACGAAGTGCTTGTCGGCAATCTGTTGTCCACCATGTAACTCCACGCTTCGTGTGAACTGTAGCAGTTTTCGGAATACATACCTCAGCGGCGTGTAAAATGGAGTGTGTCGCATTACTAACCTTGGTATCAATGTCCTCGCCAGATACATCCACGTCGGCGATCGCACGGAAGGACGCCCAGTCTGCTCTCTTAAAGTTAAACTTGGGAGGGCGGGGAGTAGAGGGGGTGTCACGTGCATGAGAGATGCAGATAGGTAGGTGGTCACTTCCGTGAGAGTCGTCGATGACTTCCCAAGAGAAGTCAGGAAATATATTTGCCGAGGCCACAGACAGATCAATGGCAGTAGCGGTGCCAGTCCGATCATCTACACGAGTCGCACTACCATCGTTCAAAAGACAGAGGTTTGTTTGTAACAAAAGGTTAACTATCTGCTCGCCTCGAGGACTTGACCTCTCACTTCCCCATTGCTGATGATGGGCATTAAAATCTCCTAAGATTAGCCTGTTCCCCGGAAGCTGGCTAATTAGTGATGTTATGTCATCATCAGATATGGAGGTATTGTGAGGTAAGTAGAGTGAACAGATAGCCAGGTACGCATCGTTGAATTTCACCCTGCACGCGACAGCTTCCAAAGGCGTATTCAACGTTACTTCTGTCTGTGTCAGTGTCTTATGTGTGTAAATGGCAACGCCATGGCCATCATATCTTTTGTACGGATGGTAGTGTTTAAGTACTGAAGGATCAGGCTGATCATCCAGTCTCGTCTCCTGTAGACAAATAACAGACGGCCTGTGTATATTCACTAAAAGTGACAAATATGGATCTTTATTCCGAAGACTTCTACAGTTCCACTGTAGTACTTTGAACATTATGGCTTAAGAGTTGCGGGGTTGGCCGTTTTTCTTAGTCTTTTTGCGCACGGATGCGCTACCAGGGGACCTCTCTCGGCTCTTACCAGAGGAGACGTCCATATCATCATTTATATTAAGCTCCCCTGAGCTAGTTGAGAGGGAGCGATAGTGCGAGTCACTCCTCAACTGCACGGGAGCAGTGACGGCATCAGAAGTGTTTTTCCGGTTAAGAACTGTGAAGTTACTCTGATTTGTCTTGTCAGTCTTTTCATTCCTAGTTTTAGTAGAAGAGGTAGCATTTGCATAATTAGGTTTTGATGTAGTGGTGGTAGATGACTGTGTAATGATGTTGGAGGTAGCAGAGGAAGCATTGGAAGTAGATGGAGTAGAAGCTGGTGTGGTAGATGTAGACTCAGTCTGTATGGCAACACTGCACATCACTGGTCGGGACTTTACTGATGAAGCGTATGAAACGTTTGAAGCCGGAGCGGCCTGCGCCACCTTCACTCGCTTCCTCGCCTCACCGTAGGAAATCCCTTCAGTTGCCTTAACTGTGCAGATCTCTTTCTCAAGCTTCCAGGCGGGGCAATCCCGCGAGAAGGTCGAGTGAGCCTCTCCACAGTTACGACACTTTTCAACCTGTGACGTACATTGCTCCATAGTATGACCCTCACTAGCACACTTAGCACAGTATGGAAGCGAAGACCGACAAGCATTACCATGATGACCATACAATTGGCATTTGAAACAGCGAAGTGGGTTTGGAATATAGGGCCGAACATAAATTTTTTCGTATCCTACCTCAACCTTGTCTGGCAATTTAGTGGAGCTAAACGTTAGAATTACTGAGGCAGTGTTCCTTCTGTTGCCGTCAATAAATTTAGTTATTTTTTTTGCTCCAATTACATTTTGGTAAGCCATTTCATCAACTATTTCAGCCGTCTCCATATCAATGAAGTCAGCATGGGTGACAACACCCCGACATGAATTCATTGACACGGGAATCGAGGCTTCAATCTCGATGTCATGGATACACCGGAGCTTCAACAATGACTTGATCTGTGCCGAATTCAAAGCTTGAACGAGTAGGTCTCCGCTGGCAAGTTTTTTAACGTTAACAACATCGCCTACATTACCATCAATGACCTTTTTGATAATAAATGAATTTACATTGGAGAGGCGGGTCTGTCCTTTAGCGCGTAGTGTCACAAATGAGGCCTTGTCAGGGTTAATGGGTCGTAGGTCCGTCAGGGGAGGTCTGTCAGTCGTTCCCCCTCCCCGACCATGGGGAGGGGAAGAGGCACTATCCGTCATGGGGTACACCCCCCTCCTGCAGGAGGGGAACGGGGCACAAGCGGGAGGAAGTCAGGGAGGAGTGACCTAAGTGTCAAATTGACCTGCCAAACCACTCTAGGGAGGCCGGACGGTGTTGATTCACCCCAAAAGCACTATCACTGAGGCGGTTCCCCCGTAGGCAGAGAGGAAGGGCAATTTGACAATTGACAACAGACACTTACTGTTGTCACTAAGGAGAGGGTAATGAATTAGCAAAACTCAATTCAGGGACAACGGGACACCTAACTTTATTTATCTGAACCTAGGCCTGAATGGCGTACAAGGAACCACCGAAAGGTGGAAGTGCATAGACTGGAGCACAGCAAGTCCGTGTGTTAACACGACCGTGTCTGAGCGCAGTCTGAGAGAGACAGAGAGAGAGAGAGAGAGAGAGAGAGAGAGAGAGAGAGAGAGAGAGAGAGAGAGAGAGAGAGAGGGAGACAGAGAGAGGGGGGGAGGGGTGGAGACAGTCAGTAGGAGGAGAGAAGTTGTTAAGACGGAATGTTTTTGTTTCCACCCTGAGAAATAAAGTAACATGAATGGAAGGCTTCTGTACACATGAAGATTGCTTTGTACATAGACATATAAAGCCCCTCTACACACTTCAACAGACATATAAAGCCCTTTTAAGCAGTTCAATAGACGGATAAAGCCCCTCTATAGACTTGATGGGGACGACTGAGAACAGCTGACTTTATTTATAGATGTTTCAGCAAGAGATGGTATGAAAAGTTACCAGTTTAGATTATGAGTGAATGAAGGAGTGAGTGAGTGAGGAGGTTGTGCAGTGGAGGAGAAGGAAGGGACAGTTGAGTGACATTGGGGAAGAGAGGATGCTTGTCTGGAATACTGTGTCCACGTGATAAATGGAGGAATCCAGTTTTGGAAACGTTTTGCATTTTCAAGTTTGCTTTGCCACTATAAAAAAATTGACCACTGCTACTACTACACTACTACTACTACCACTACTACTACAAACACTACTACTACACTACTCTCATTATCATCATTACTACAACCACTAACAAACTCCTAACCATTAATTCATCTTGCTACACCCCTTCACTCTACACACTCTTCTTATCCTTCTACACACATTCTACTTTAACCTTTCTTTCTCTTTCTTATTCTTGTCTTTCTGGAGAGGAAATTACTCAGCTTCCATTCTTTGTATCGCATTTCTTTCCTCTATTTTACTTTACCTCATCAGAAAGAAAATAAAACAATTGTTAAATCTCAACAAGGAACAAGGAAAAAAATATATATCAAGATTTGGGAATAAGTCTTATGAAGAAAGCCTTAAAGGAGACCAATTTTAAGTGGTTATCTAAAGTAAATATTAGAAGAAGCGACGCGTGATATCATTGTTGAAGGTTATTGTACAGTTGACCGATTAAAACATTACAATTAAGCGTACCAGTTTTAAAATTATTATTATCAGTGAAGTGTAAGATGAAACTAATAAGAATATCGTCAGTCTGGTCTTGAAAGTGTACAACAGTTTACCTTCCAGCGTTGTCGCAGAATGAAAAAAAAAAAAAGGCAATTTAACAGGGAAATTACTATTATGGTGCTTATATTCTCATCTGCTGCAAAGATATTATTATGTTCTGCCGTACAAAATATGACCTTTAAGATTTTTAATTGCATGCGCTTCCAATAATAGTTAGTTGTTGTGGTTTCTTTTCTTTTCTTTCTCTTTCTTTCTCTATTTCTTTATTTCTTTCTTTACTTTTTTAATGGAAGAAACAGACAGAGGGAAAGAAGAATTACAAGAAGGCCAGCTGACAGCAACACTAACGAAAAGAAGTCTGAGAATAGGGAAGAGGGATCAACAATCTAGTTCTTCAAGTGTGTGTGTCTCAATAAGAGTCCCAGAGTTGACATATAAAAAGTATGAAAGATCGAAAATACTGGTTACATCTTGCATTAGTAAAGTGGACAGAATATGGATGAGAGTGAATCGAATGTTTTGTTTAAGGAAGAGTACAGGAGGGAAGTGTGGGAGGCAGATTACAGTGGTTAGTTCAGAGGAGCAGAATAAATAACGCCACAACACACTAACAGATGCAACACAGCGACTTCCAGTGTGTCTGTTCTTCTACGAGTATCTACGTTTCCGTGTCCCACTATACGAATCCCTTCCTTCCTTCCTTCCTTCCTTCCTTCCTTCCCTGTCAGTCAGTCAGTCATTGGGGGAGTAAACAGTAAAGACTTACTTACTCTCTACCTTCCTGCCCTGCGTCTTACTTTAGAGTGTCAAGCTTATCGTAAATTATCCAAACAGGGTCAACAAATCCATTCCCCCGTGTTGAGTAGCATTAAGACAAATGAGTGACAGACGTGGGGAGAGAACAGCAGCTTATATTCACAAGTTTTTACTTACCATCTTTACAAATCCATTCCCTTTCCTCCCATTCATTTCCTCAATCATCCTCACCCGTACTTGCACACACACACACACACACACACACACACACACACACACACACACACACACACACACACACACACACACACACACACACACACACACACACACACACACACACACACACACACACACTAGATGACCGTTTCCAGAAATCACACAGTATTTCCTGATGAATTTCATAAAACACTCCAAACGTTCTCTTTTGTATTGAGAGAAAGTGAAAATAATATTACGACGATAGTGGTGGTGGTGGTGGTGGTGGTGATAATAATGAATAAGAGTATTTCCGTTGATAATTCAGAATGACCAGACATCAATAGACTTTGCCGAGTGTGGAGGGGCGTTGGGAAGCACTTCAACCCACAGCCACTGGAATGAGACACCACAGAACACAAGATTTCTCTCCCTACCACCTCCTCGCCCCCCCCCCCCCCCAGCGCCCCAACCAACTCACACAGGTCTGAAGAAAAGCGTGAGGGGAAAACAGCACGCAGTCAAGACAATAAATAGTGTGTGTGCATGGGACTGACTGACTGACTGACTGACTGACTGACAGGAGGGAGAGGATGGTGAAAGGCGAGTGTATCATCGACATCATCACATGTATATACCGTTATCGTGCAGAGCGTCAATGCATTACACATTTGCTAATCTGTAATACAAAACAGTTGATCATGTACATGCATCCGCACTAATTACGGTACAGATATGTGTATGTGTTTATTGGAAAAGTGATGACACGGGATGGGAAATCGTTTTCAAGTTTCCGTCTTTTTTTTCCCCCATTCATCTCTAATTACTGTTTATTGTTTTAGTATGACAGTTTGTTGTTTGTGAATGGTAAGTGTGTGTGTGTGTGTGTGTGTGTGTGTGTGTGTGTGTGTGTGTGTGTGTGTGTGTGTGTGTGTGTGGTTTGTGAGGGTTTCACTTCCAGACATGTGAAGGTGAGCGGCATATCGTGCAACCATACCACTGTGTCCTGACGGGCGGCTGGAACAATCTATACCAAATGATTTATGAACGTCAAGGTTAGTTTGTATTCTGTTTTGATTTCCCTTTGTTTTTTTCTTCTATTAAGTGTGCTGTATAGTTAATGAATATGCTTAACTCATCCAGGCGTTGTTCATACAGAGTTACGCAATCCTGGTATCAATTTGTATTATTCTGAGTTGTGGTTGTTTCCTATATACTGTGGTGGAGAAACACCAGAAAGTGAGCAACACAGACACACAATGTGCGGCGCGGGTTGCACAGCAGACCCGTTGCCTCATCCCACTCTGACGCAGCTCACACCATCTCAAGTCATCATTAGATAAAACTTTTCAAAATAAAAGTGACTCACTTTGGAGAAAAGTTCCACTACAACAAAGAGAGCAACTTACGAGAAGCAGCAGCGCGTGGCCCAGTGCGGGGCCGAGGCCACCAAGACGGGGGGGTCTGGGGCAGGCTCGGCGCTGGGCCACACGCCACCCAACAGGAGCCCAGAGACAGTCAGGGCAAACTTCGCTACGGGGAACGAAACCCCCAATATACGAGAAAGTAGCAATCTCTGGCCATCTCTCCCATGGCCAGAGAAGATATAATAACATCAAATATTTCTCTGGCCATCGTTCCCATGGCCAGAGAAGATATAACAACATCAAATGCTACTCTGGCCATCTCTCCCATGGCCAGAGAGGACTTAACAACATCAAATGCTACTCTGGCCAACTCTCCCATGGCCAGAGAGGACACAAGAACATCAAATGCTACTCTGGCCATCTCGCCCATGGCCAGAGAGGACACAACAACATCAAATGCTACTCTGGCCAACTCTCCCATGGCCAGAGAGGACACAAGAACATCAAATGCTACTCTGGCCATCTCTCCCATGGCCAGAGAGGACACAACACCACCATCCAGGTTACTCTGGCCAACAGTCAGGTTACCTTGGTCCATTCTGGCCTGCTGTGATATCTTGTTACTTTCCTTTATCCTGCAGGACAGTGATTCTTTTCGTTTCTTTCTCTCAATAATTCAATGTACGTACTTTATAATGGTCTGCTCTTTGTTGTTTATTGTGTACTTCTGATGCCTACTTGTTTTTCCTACGCATTTTATTGTCCATTATTATTATTATTATTATTATTATTATTATTATTATTATTATCATAATCATCATCATCATCATCATCATTCATCATCATCATCATCATCATCATCATCATTTACACAGCAGTAGGGCGTTGTAGCAGCTGTGAGTGCAAGTAGTCAACAACCGCTGCATTAGTCAATCAGTTATTAGTCATCGTTGAGGTGGGTGTGTTGTGCGGCAAATCCCGGTAGAGTGTCACTGTCTGGCCACCTCTCAGTGTGCTCACAACCACCCAACAACCATCGCTCTATACATTCACCTCCTTTTTTATCAATCAACAGTGCCTAGTGACTATGGGACAATGGATCATTTAGTGAGGAGAGGCGACCGGAGCAGGAGTGAGTGTAGCGATACCTCCGTCAGCGGGAAGGGATCGCTCACACTCACAAATGCCGGATTATCTTTAAAACTGTCTTATTTTTATTTTGAGTGGTAATGAACAAGTAAATATTGGTAACCCTGGTGATGGACTTTCAATTATGACAACGATAACGCAGTAACGCGGGCCGCTCCTAGGAAATTGAAATCAGAAACGCGCCCACCTCTCATTATTATTATTATCACGTAACCTAACCTAACCTACCCTAACCTTACCTTCAACCATAACCTTGATGTCTTGTGGGTGGGTGAGGTAGTTGTGTGTGATGTAGGGCTTGTCGAAGGGGCTGGCCGACCTCAGAGTGATGTAGCCGCGGGATTTTGGCCGCAGCAACATGGGGTATACTGACAGCTGTCTCGGAAGGCGATTGGCTTAAACATCTGATCCCATGTCTGGAAGTAAATAATAATAATGGTTACTGTGAAATGTCTGGAAATAAGTTAATAGGTACAATGAAATTAGTAAGTCAAATAGAATAAATAATAGATACAGTGAAATATTAACCTCTTCAGTATTGGGACACATTTTTACCGCGAGTTATGGGTGTGATTAGATAATTTTATTGACATCAGGAAGGGTCTATGGAGGTCAAAAACATAATGGGCAAAGTTTTGAAGCTGTATAAAATCACCAATACTAAGAAGAATGGATAGGAAAAATGTGTCATGGTGCTGAAGGGGTTAATAAGTGATGTGACTGCCTGACTGACTGATGTACTTGAATAGGTATTGATGTTTCTACCTCATTTTAAATCAACACACCAAACACCACCAGACATCACACACCACCAAACACTGCCAAACACACACCTATAATTCCACACACAAAAAACACACACCAATGCCATACTTAAACACCACAAAAAAAAAAAAAAAAATATTGCATCTCTTCCTAGAGAGAAACTTATAATGCAAAGAATGAAGTTGACAAAAAACAAGATATGATGAAAAACACACATATATATACCAATTTCACACATTTGAAACACCTCAAACAAACATCAAGTGTACCCATCCCTTAAAAAAACAAAAAAATCCTACTTGTCTACTTGTAGAGAAAATTACAATGCAAAGAATTGAGGTTGAGAAATAGCAAGATATGAGAAAAAAAATAATACACACACACACACACACACACACACACACACACACACACATATACTAATTCCACACACTTATAGACCCACAAGAGATACACAACACAGCTCAAACAGCAAATACTATCAAATACACACCCTGTCCGAGAGTCCATGCACTTTCCGTATCTGCCGGCCACCATCTGACGCAGGAGAGCCAGAGATGAAATGGAACTCAATATCAGGCCAGTCGTCACTATAGTTGGCAAATTTGGTTTTGACGAACGCCAACCCCTCCACTCCCCCCAGCACTGTGAGTGGACCTGCAGAGGGAGGCAATGGGGTGAGGAGGTGAGAAAGGGAGGGTACAGTGGTACAGTGGAACCACTTGCATTTTGGGGGGCCTTGGGATCTATGAGCACATGGGTTCGAATCCTGGCCATAGTCTGAGTGGAGATTGGGCATACACTCGGGGTAACAGTTTCAAAATACAAGGGCTTTCAGACAGAAGGTCTCCATCAGGTGGTCTCCTTTAGCCCATATATTACCACTAAAAGCCCACGTTATTTAAATGATTAATAATAAAAAAAAATAGATAAGAAAGATGAAAAGATGAGGAAAAAGGTGAACAGAGTTAGGAATGTTGGTGAGGAAGTGAGGAAAGGGGGAAATGGATAAAGGATAAGAGGAAGAGGTGTGGGGAATGGGATGAGGAGGTGGTGAATGGTGGGGAAAATGAATTAGTAAGATGAAAGGTTCAGATCTGCAGAGGGTAGGAATGTGGTGAAATGATGGTAAATTTCTCTGATAACAGCTGATAATGACTCTAATACTCCCTAAATTAGAATATGAAGCTACAGTAAGATCGTTGAGCAAAAAGAAACACATAAAAAAAACAATAACAAAGCTTCTTCCAAGTTTAAATGAACTGTCATATGAAGAAATACTAAATATAATGAGTCTTACAACATTACACAGAGGAGCAAAAGAATAGATTTAATAGCAGTGTACATATTACATAAGTACAGAAATAGAAACAGGACCACACCAGATTAACTTAGGCCCTTTAAATCTCAGCTAGGTAAATACAACCAGGTAAATACACACTCACCTGAGCCAAACATAGCATACTTGAGCACCGAGGGAAGGTTCTCATATCGTGTCTGCACTAGTGAGACCTTCTTATCAATGAGGAACACAAGACCCCCTGTTCCTATATGGTCCTGCAGATTGTGTCCTACAGGGAGGTCCTGCAGCACTGGAATCTAAAGGACAGAAGGCATTGGGAATTAATGAAGGAGCATATGGGGTACGGTATGGAAGAAAGGATGTTAGAAGAAATGGCGAGTGAGTGTATAGGAAGGATATCAGAGGTTTGATAGCTGGATCAGGAGGAATTATAATTAGCATTGTCTTTCTCAATGTAAGAGAAGGAAGCTGGCCAGTGGCAAAAAGAATAATGAAAACAATAAGCCCACTAATTTGCCAGTTCCCTTAATGGTCAAAAGAATTACTAGCCAAAAGTCTGGGAAAAATGTCTTGAAATCTCTCTCTTGAATAAAGCCAAGTCAAAGGAAGTTGGAAGTATAGAAGCAGGTAGGGAGTTCCAGAGTTTACCAAGGAGTGTGAAGAAGATGAGGTATTAGAAGGATGTTTTATAAAGACTGATTGCTAGACTAATCACCGACTTACATGCCAGTCCACAAACAGGGTTAAGAGAGTTAGCCAAAATAATAGGATAAATGTCTTGAAACCTCCCTCTTCAATGAGTTCAGATCATACGTAGATAGAAATACAGAAGCAGGCAGGGAATTCCACAGTTTACTAAAGAAAAGGCTGAATGATTGAGAGTAGAGATCAACTCTTGCACTGGAAAGATAAAAAATACAAAACCAGGCAGGGAGTTCCAGAGTTTACCAGACAAAGGATGAATAATCTAGATTACAGATTAACACTTGCATTAAAGAGGTGGACAGAATATGGGATGAGAGAGTTAATCCCAACACTGTAACCAGCAGCACTCACTCCAAAAGATGACAACTGCTCCTTTGGTCCCAGCCCACTCAGCATCAGCAGCTGTGGGGAGTTGATGGCACCAGCACTCAGCACCACCTCCTTTCAGTCTTAAGGTACGTGGTGTTTGAAGGCACTGTAAGGGTTCCAGCACTATCATATAGTTAAAGGAATTACTGTTTAATTTATTCTTTACTAGAGACATTGTTTGAAGTTTTCTACGTATTAGAGGGTTGTCATTTGAAGTTCCTTGTATATTTAATTAACCCCTTGACTACTGGGATACGTTTTTGCCACGAGTTTTGGGTGTGATTAGACGATTTTATTGACATTAGGAAGGGTCTATGGAGGTCAGACGATTAATGGTCAGAGTCTGTACTATTTTGATCCCCACATCAGTTTCTGAAGCTGAATAAAATCGACAAATAAGCAAAATAAATATGAAAATGCATCCAAGTACTGAAGGGGTTAAGGCGAATTAATTGATTTTTTTCCATGTATATTTAACGAGGAGGAATGAGTAGATCAAATAGATAGATACATAGATAGATAAATGGGTAGAAGGTGGATGAGTGGATTGATAGCTAGAGAGATGAATATTATAGAATGATTGATGAACAGTTATGTTGTCTGGCTGGGTGCTAAATTATAAAAAGAAAAAAAAATGGATAGATAAACAGATAGATAGACAAGATAGTAGGTAAATAGACAAAATACTACTAGATATACAGACTAACAGATATGTATAAAGGCAGATAGACAGATAGATACACACAAACAAGAGAGAGAGAGAGAGAGAGAGAGAGAGAGAGAGAGAATTTTAAGCAAATGATTACAAAATTATCGACTCTCTCTCTCTCTCTCTCTCTCTCTCTCTCTCTCTCTGGGCAATATTTCAAGCACTCAACTCATAATGCATTTTTTTCGAGTCTGTTTCTTTATCCTTGCAATTTTAGACTCATTTGAAGATTTATGCAATTTTCCCTTTAATATGCAAAAGAGGGAGAGGGAGAGGGAGAGAGGGAGAGAGAGAGAGGCAATAAGAGGGGAACCAAGTTATGTGAAGTCGATTGGTGATAAGATATGAGGCTTTCACACGCTCTCTCTCTCTCTCTCTCTCTCTCTCTCTCTCTCTCTCTCTACAGGAATCATCCATGGAGGAAGAAGAAGAAGACAAAGAAGAAGAAAAAAACAATGAAGAAGAGGAAAAGAAGAAGGACGAACAAAAAGAAAACGAAGCAGAAACGAACAAAACCGAGGAAGAAGCGAAAGGAAAGGAAGAGGAAGCGAAGAAAGAAGAGGAGGAAGAAGAGGAAGAGGAAGACATCGGAGAAGAGATAGAGAGAAGAGAGTTGGTCGAATGGGGAGTGCAGCAAGGATGAGGGCATGCAAGTATGATGTGTTGCGGGGAGTATGGAAGAGTGTGGCTGTTCCAAGTGTAATGTATGGCATGAATGTGGTCCCATGGAATGAAAGTGAGATAGAAAAGCTAGATGTAGGACAGAATAGAGTGGCACGAATGGCTCTGAATGCACCTAGGTATGCAGCTGTAGAGGCACTAAGAGGGGACATGGGATGGAGCACATTTAGGGAGAGATATATGAAAGCAACTCTTAGATACAAGGTTAGACTTGAACGAATGGAAGACACAAGACTGGCACGGAAGGTGTATTTGTGGAGTGAAAGGAACAGTAGATGGATGAAGAGATGCATGAGAATGGTAGACAGGAGTAACATGCAAATCCTATGGACATATGGACGGAGTGAGGGAAGACAGGGCGAGTATGAATGGAGAATGCGGCATGACAGTGGGGAAGGGAATGAAATGGATTTGAGAAAGTGGGAAAAAGTGATAGACCAAGAAGTGAGACGTGTAGGCCTGAACAAATGGAGGAATGAGATGGAGAGAAAGGACACTTTAGAATGGTACAAGGAAAAAGGGACACCAGGGTATGAAAGGTGGTATGATGGAAGCCTGGGTAGTGATCTTCTCTTTCGAGCCAGGGCACAGTGTATGGATGTGAATGTAAGAAACTATAGATGGTCTGAGTCAGGTAGCAAGGTGTGCCAGAGGTGTGACATGGGGGAGGATGAGACGGTGGCAGAGCATGTATTGCTGGAGGGTGACAAGTATGACTGCGAGAGAAGGGACATGATGAGGATAGTTCTGGCTGAGATGGGGTATGAAGAGAATGATAGGGTTGAAAGGACTGGTAGGGAATGGATGGTGTTGCTGTTGGGGCTGTGAGGGGACACCACAGCAAGAATGATTGATGCCGTGAAAATGTTTCTTGAAAAAATGTGGAGTATGCGGAGTGGTTAGTAGGACTGAAGATATGCTGATCTTCACCTTCCTTGTCTTTTTTCTCCCTTGTTTTTTCTCTTTCTTTTACAGGAATCAGCCGTTAAAAAGGCTTGACCTACAAACACAGGTCACCTGTACATCAAGCTCAAGCTCATAGAGGAGCTGGTGGCTGGACTGGGGAGCGGTAACCATAAGAGACAGTTGAGATGCGCGGAGAGAGTGAGAGAACTGCTATCGCAACCCCACCCCCCCAATAGACAGCTGGTGCAGGGGGGCGTTCTTCCCCCCCTGGTGCGCTGCATGGACAGGGGGGACAGGTGAGAGAGAGAGAGAGAGAGAGAGAGAGAGAGAGAGAGAGAGAGAGAGAGAGAGAGAGAGAGAGAGAATCAAGTCTATAATATCAAGAAACTGAAAAAAATATAAAACTAATCTCTTTCGCTTTCCTCCCCACCCTCTCTCTCTCTCTCTCTCTCCAGCCCACAGCTTCAGGAGGTCTCAGCTTGGGTCATCACCAACATCGCCTCTGGCAGGAGTGAACACACGCAGGCGGTGGTGGGTGAGTACAAGGGGAGGAGGAGGAGGAGGAGGAGGAGGAAAAGGAGAAGAAAGTTTACAAAATAGTCCCTGAACACCTAAGCTAACCTGCGATTTAGTTTTGTCTTCTGCACGAGGAGAAGGAAGAAGAAAAATATGAGGAGGAATACAAAGGAATACAAAGGAAGACAAACAGCAACAGACCCTGAGGTCCTTACTGGGCTGTTTGAGACTACTTACTAACTATCAGTAGTAGAGACAGGACAGCAAAGCAGAAGGCTCCTCCCCACCCACCCCTCCCTCCAGCCGAGGCGGGCAGGAAAAAAGGCGATACCATATGGCATAGAAAAACCACATGGAATTTTTGTAGAGAGTGAAAAGGAAACATGTAATCTACGACTGACTACTAGTGTCTGTGGGGGAAGGGGTTAATGCTTGGTAAATGTATTGTTGTGTGCGTAATGTGTACGTGGATGCACAGTGTGTATGTCGAAAGGGTGGTGCGGCAGCCTTGCCTGGCGCTTTCTAGGGAGGCAGCAGTCAATAAGGCCCCAGCTCCGTACAATCCACTGAGGTAGCATACTTTCCCTGTAGGGACGCCGTATGCTGGTTTCCCCTTGCAATATTGATCCATGGTACTTCAGTTCCCGATGATGATCAATAATTGACAAGGCCTCCTCCAAACACAGCCCGTCACAGGTCGAGAGTAATAGTAGTGACCGTTAACTCTGGGCTATCGATGCGTGTAGGTAGTGTTGTGTAGTGTATGTGTGGACACAGTGTGGAGCCAAAGAGGTGGCGCGGCAGCCTTGCCTGGCGCTTTCTAGAGAGGCAGCAGTCAATCAGGGCCCAGCTCCGTACAACCACTGTAAAAGTGTACTTCCCTTTAGAGGGCGCCGCACACTATGCAGTTACCCCCTGCAGCGGTGACCCCTGGTACCTTAAAACCCGATGATGATCACCAACTGACAGGGCTCCTGACTATCCACAGCCCTTCACAGGTCAAGAGGGAGAGTAGTGACCGTTCACTCCGAGCTATCTGTGTCATGTATGGAGGATGGGAGTAATTAACTCGACCGGGACAATTTATGATCGCTGGCCTAATGAATCGTGGCGAACATGTTTTATTCGGGGGTGAACAGCGACAACCGGGGATTTGATTCGAAGTATTTTTCGAGGCGGACTTTAAATGTTTCAATAGTACCTGATTGGACGACATTCGCTGGCAAACCATTCCATATATTTACAATACGATTGAAGAAAAAGTGTTTGGCTTCATTTGTTCTAAAACGATTACCTACAATTTTAAACCCGTTATTTCTGGTGACATGGGACCGGTCGACCGTTACATATTTCTCAATATTCAAATTTGTGAATCCATTGAAAATTTTAAAGAGCGTAATTAGGTCACCTCTTATCCTTCGCTTTTCAAGGGTAAATAGATTAAGTTCCTTAAGGCGTTCTTCATAGGATTTGTTTCGCAGCCTTGGGATTAATATCGTTAATCTGCGTTGTATTTTTTCTAATTTCTCGATATCTTTTTTGTAATAAGGTGACCAAAAAGGAACGTTATATTCGAGATGTGGACGCACGAGTGAGTTATAAAGCGTTAATATTATTTTTTCAGATTTGAAAGTAAATGATCTGCCAATGAAAACCACTAATTTGTTCGCGATTTTAACGACTTCGGTGCAATGTTTACTTGGCTTAAGATCTGTTGAGACTATGATGCCAAGGTCTTTTTCTTTGTCCACACTCGTCATGGGGATATTATTAATAGAAAATGTCGCCTTAGGATTTTGATTCCCTATATGCAACCCGTGGCATTTATCTATATTAAATTTCATTTGCCACTTGTTTGACCATTCGATGAGGGTATTTAGATCGCTTTGCAAGAGTTGTCGTTCGTTTTCCGAATCTACTTTGTTCGCAATTTTTGTATCGTAAGCAAATTTAGAAATTTTACATTTAATCCCTTCATCAATGTCGTTGATATATATAATAAAAAGAATTGGACCCAAGACTGAACCCTGAGGAACACCACTGTTAACGTTAATCCAATCTGAAGATTTACCGTTTATTACGACTCGTTGTTTACGGTTTGAAAGCAAGTCCTCAATCCAAGCTGCGATGTCACCATTTAAACCGTATGCTTTTACTTTATTTATAAGGCGCTTATGTGGAACTTTGTCAAAGGCCTTTTGGAAATCTAGGTAAATGATGTCAACCGCGCTGGTGTTATCGTATAAATTATATACATCATGGAAAAAGTCAAGTAGGTTAGTTAGACATGACCGCTTGTTTCTAAATCCTAGTTGAGAATCTTTTATTAAATTATTATTTTCTAAAAATGTGACAATTTTATCCCTCAAGACTGTTTCCATGAGTTTACCTACCACTGAAGTGAGGCTAATAGGACGGTCATTTTTAGGTTGGGACTTATCACCCTTTTTAAATATCGGGGTTACGTTTGCAAGTTTCCAGTCGTCTGGAACTTTATGTGTGGTTAGCGATTTATTGAACAGAATGGATAACGGTTTTACAAGTTCGTTCTTAGCCTCCTTCAGTATACGCGGGGGAATTTTGTCAGGTCCGGGTGTTTTACTAATTTTTATTTTATTTATCGCAAGCAAAATTTCTTTTTCTTTAATATCGAATCTGCTTAAGAATTTATTATTGCTGTAATTTTGAGCAATTGGTTGAATTTCCGAAACGCTTTCTTTAGTAAACACTGACGCAAAGTAATCGTTTAATTCACACGCCATTTTAGTTTCGTTGTCAGTGTATTCGCCGTCTGGTAGAGCTAGTGGACCTATTGTTGAAGCCAACACTTTTTTGCTTCTAACGTAATGGTAAAATTCTTTGGGGTTGGACTTGATTTGGTTTGCGACATGAAGTTCGTAATTCTTCTTGCTTTCTCTGATACATTTTTTTGCACTTCTTCTCAATTTATCGTGTTCGGCCTTGTCTCTTTCGTTTTTAGTTACTTTATATTTATGGTAGGCACAGAGGAGGAGGAGGAGGAAGAGCAAGAGGAGGAGGAGGAGGAGGAGGAGGAGGAAGAAAACGAGGAGGAGAGAGAAGAAAAAGAGGAGGAAAAGGAAGAAAACGAAGAGGAGGAAGAAGAAACAGAGGAGAAGGAGGAGGAGGAGGAAGTAAACGAGGAG
>CM035222.1:751740-756740 GCA_020233015.1 Callinectes sapidus
TGTTCAATGGTGTTGAGTGAAAAGAACAAAAAGTAAATGATTTGAGTGATGTGATTATTAGATGACATCAGATTACTAGCGATGACATTTACGTTGGATCTGCCACACACGCTAGTTGTCAGTCCCGATGGTATGTGGAGGCAGGTACATATTGTAAGACACCACACCACCTGGCACACTCCTTACCTCACACTTTGTATCACTACATAGACACGCAACGACCCACCTGCATCATTCTTACTACACACTAAAGAAATAAACAAGGAAAATAAATAAAAACACATTAAAATCTGAACACATTTCTTCCCTAAAGGTTCATGCCGCACCAAGAGTTCAATGGACAATGACTGACACTGACTGCTGCCAATCTTATAAATGTGAACATTGACATTGACACCGATAATGAGATACAATTAGGTGTTGTACACTTGCGGGAGTATCAGTGATGGTGGGAAAAAAAGTAGTGTAATAGAAAGTTTGTGACGGCTGGGCAAGGTAGGGGAGGGGTGGGTGGGAGGAAAAGATGACAGGACAAGGGATGATGGACCAGGGCAGGGCGAGGGTGTGTGCCGTGGTAGTGATAGTGGTGGTGGTGGTTGCGGTAGTGGTATTGGTAGTGGTGGTGGTGGTTGTGGTGGTGGTGGTGGTGGTGCAGCAAGTGTAGTTACTACTCAACACAGGGAAGGTTACTACACAGGCGGCTCCAGACCCGAGAAATCCCGCCTTTCCAAAGTTGCTCCAACTCACCTAGTACTATTTTCCCGCCATTACTGATACTCCCACAAGTGTACAACACCTAATTATATATATCTCATTATCGGTGTCAATGCCAATGTTTACACATTAAGATTGGCAGCAATCAGTGTCAGTCATTGTCAATTGAACTTTTGGTGCGGCACGAACACAGTTAGGGAAGTAACGTGTTCAGTACATCCTCTGTAGCCCAGTGGAGCCTGAACATTAGATGGGGAAATAGACCTATTTTGCAAAACTTTGGGGGGGCCCTCGTGGCCCAGTGGGTAGAGTGATGAAATTTGGATTTGAGTGAGGGAAGAGTGGGTTCAAACCCCACTTGGAACTTGTGAAAAAATAAAAATCATCCACTGCCCAGGGGAGCGCTGCCCTCCCCACTCCTCCCCCCCACCCTGGGAACTACAAGGGCTGCCAGACTGACTCACTCAACATAGGTTAGGTAAAATATAGGCTATATAGAATAGGTTAGGTTAGGATAGGTTAGGTTAGGAGAGAGAGTCAGTATCTGGTAGTCCACGTAGTAACCAGAATAAGGAGGAGGAGGCAATAGCCAATTGCAGCATATATGTATGTGTGTGTACTAATCCATTCCTTGTCTCTCCCATACAGGTACAGCAGCAGCAGAAGAAGAAGAGGGCAGCTACCAGCAGCAGAGAGGAAGAAGAGAAGGATCACCGCCACCCTGAGAAGCAGAGGAAGAATGTGGGTTGGCCCTTCGCTTGTGGGGGCGAGCGAGGTGGCTGTGTGTACTAGTCTCTTCCCATACAGGTGCAGAAGAAGAGAACCACCATCAGAAGAAGAAGACCAGCAGCAGCAATAAAGGAGGAAGAAAAGAATAAAAAAAGAATAAAAAAAGAAGACCATCAGAGGAGAGGCAGCAGCAGGAGGAGGAGGAGGAGGAGAGGAGGAAGAAGAAGAAGAAGAGGAGGAGGACGAGGAGGAGGAGAAGTATCATCACCACCACCCTGACAACTTCAAGTGCCACCAAACTGACTGACTGACTTAAGTAGGTTAAGGTTAAGATAGGATAGGATAGGTTAGGTTAGGTTAGCTTAGGGTAGGATTAGGTTAGGTTAGGTTAGGTTAGGTCAGTCAGTCAGGCAGGTGACTCATGTAGTTGCCAGGGTTTGGGGGAAGAAGAAGGCCAACAGCAACAACAGAGAGAGAGAGAGAGAGAGAGAGAGAGAGAGAGAGAGAGAGAGAGAGAGATTAGGGGGAAGGTTGGAAGGGTTGAACGGTAAAAAAAAAAAAAAAAAAAAAAAAAATTCCATTGTTAATACTACGATCTACCAGGGCGCTGAGCCAAGCCATCTCTCCCATGGCCAGAGAGGACTTAACATCATCAAATGGTACTCTGGCCATCTCTCCCATGGCCAGAGAGAACTGAACAACATCAAATGCTACTCTGGCCATCTCTCCCATGCCCAGAGAGGACTTAACATCATCAAATGCTACTCTGGCCATCTCTCCCATGGCCAGAGAGGACTTAACATCATCAAATGCTACTCTGACCATCTCTCCCATGGCCAGAGAGGACTTAACAACATCAAATGCTACTCTGGCCACCTCTCCCATGGCCAGAGAAGATATAACAACATCAAATGCTACTCTGGCCATCTCTCCCATGGTCAGAGAGGACTTAACAACATCAAATGCTATTCTGGCCATCTCTCCCATGGCCAGAGAGGACTTAACAACATCAAATGCTACTCTGGCCATCTCTCCCATGGCCTACTCTGGCCATCTCTCCCATGGCCAGAGAGAACTTAACAACATCAAATGCTACTTTGGCCATCTCTCCCATGGCCAGAGAGGACACAACAACATCAAATGCTACTCTGGCCAACTCTCCCATGGCCAGAGAGGACACAACAACATCAAATGCTACTCTGGCCATCTCTCCCATGGCCAGAGAGGACACAAGAACATCAAATGCTACTCTGGCCATCTCTCCCATGGCCAGAGAGGACACAACAATATCAAATGCTACTCTGGCCATCTCTCCCATGGCCAGAGAGGACACAAGAACATCAAATGCTACTCTGGCCAACTCTCCCATGGCCAGAGAGGACAGAACAACATCAAATGCTGCTCTGTCCAAAACTCTTATGGCCAGAATGTACTGGCAAACTCTCCCATGGCCAGAGAGGACAACATCAAATGCTACTCTAGCCAACTCACCCATGGCCAGAGAGGACAGAACAACATCAAATGCTACTCTGGCCAATTCTCACATGGCCAGAGAGGACAGAACAACATCAAATGCTACTCTGGCCAAATAACCCATGGCCAGAGAGGACAGAACAATATCAAATGCTACTCTGGCCAAATCTCCCATTGCCAGAGAGGACATAACAACATCAAATGCTACTCTGGCCAACTCTCCCATGGCCAGAGAGGACAGAACAACATCAAGTGCTACTCTGGCCAAATCTCCCAAGCCCAGAGAGGACAAAACAACATCAAATGCTACTCTGGCCAAATCTCCCATGGCTAGAGAGGACATAACAACATCAAATGCTACTCTGGCCAACTCTCCCATGGCCAGAGAGGACACAAGAACATCAAATGCTACTATGGCCATCTCTCCCATGGCCAGAGAGGACACAACAACATCAAATGCTACTCTGGCCATCTCTTCCATGGCCAGAGAGGACACAAGAACACCATCCAGGTTACTCTGGCCAACAGTCAGGTTACCTTGGTCCATCCTGGCCTGCTGTGATATCTTGTTACTTTCCTTTATCCTGCAGGACAGATTCTTTTCGTTTCTTTCTCTCAATCATTCAATGTACGTACTTTATAATGTTTCACTGTTTGTAATATCTATCTGTCTATCTATTTACCTATCTATCTATCATTGGACGAGTTACAAAACAAGCAGCAAATATTTTACACTCCTTAACTTCCTCACTACCATCCTTCCCAACAACAATTAATTCAGGATCAGCTTCCAATTCCTTTTCATTCCAAGGATTTTCAATCATTTCTAACTCAGGCACAACCCTTTACCAGCTATATTATTTCCAAGAAGCATGTCCACTCTTTCTATGGGCAATTCCTCACTAACTCCCACTTTCACTTTACCAACTGCAAATCCAGTTTTTAGCCACACATAGTGCAAGGGAATAGACACTCCAGATGCCAAACCTCTCACTGTAACCAACCTCCTCACCTGAGTAGGATTCCTCACTCCACTGTAGGATTTTCTTGAGGACTAAACTTAGGTTGGCTCCTGTATCTCTCAACACAAGAATTTTCTTCTCTGGAGCACCCTCAAGTTTTATTTTACCTCCAGTGATAAACGGTTCAAATTTCCTGGCAGGTTTCTCCCTCTGTCTCAAGCCAATGTCTTCCAGACATTCTCTCTGCTTATTCTGAGACACCGCCAAACCTGCAGACTTTGGTTTGTTTTTACACTGGTATTTTCCATGTCCAAACTCACCACATCCCAAGCACTTAATTGGGGGAGTCTTCCCCACACTAGGATGCCTATTATACCCTCCTTGCTGCCAGTGTGGATTCTGACCTGGATTGCCTCTGCCAAACCACCTTGAATTGCCATAGAAGTGTGGTGCACTATTATAAGATTGTTTTACATAATTACTCTGCTGCTGTCCTGCATTTAATTGTTTCACATTTTGTTGTCCACCATAAAATTGATTTTTATTATCCCTATGGATATCTCTCTTGTTCACAAAATCTCTCTTATGCATTGCATATGCCTCACTAAGCTGATCTGCCCTGCGTCCTGCATCCAACACATTGTCTATATTCTCCTTGCTAATCTCATACCTCATGTTACAATACAACTGATTATAGAAATGTTCCAACAACATCAGTTGTTTCAATTGATCAAATGTATAATTACCCCTAGATTTCAACCATTTATCAAATTTAATAGAGCAATGTCTCGCCATCTCCAAGTATGTCATGTTTGGCAACTTCCTGATATCCCTAAACTTTCTCCTATACACTTCAGGATCTAGCTCAGCTGTTCTCAACACTGCCTCTTTCACTACATCATAATCTGTTGACTCTCCAATATCTAAGCACGGATAGGCTTCTCATACCTTACCCTTCAATTTAATTTCCACCAACATTGCCCATTCGGCCTTCTGCCACTTTCTCAATTTTGTCACCTTTTCAAACTGAGCAAAGAAATCTTCCTCTTCATCCTCTACAAACTCAGGCAGAAAATTCACTTACACATCTACTCTGTGTAGATCATCATCTACACCTTTACT
>CM035222.1:761740-767706 GCA_020233015.1 Callinectes sapidus
ATTAGCGGAATACAGGAGCAAGTCAGTGTTATATATGGACTTACTAAGGGCCATGCTCTATATTCTACCCCACACCTTCACTACATTAAAAAAGAATCCACATAGTTTGAGTTAAACAGTCTTTTTAAAGATAATCATTATAGTTCTGGTACCATACTAACAACAATTCTACATTACAAACCCCCCAAAACACCCACGAAAAAACAGTTAATAATTTATGTGACTTTTTAAAAACGTGTCATGTCGAGAGAACAAAAAGATACTGAATATGGAACAAGATGTGGAGGAGAACTTGCTTCTAAAGACCGACAGACCAATGACAGTCCAACTCTCCTCCATAATCATCACGACAAGGACGAGGGGAAAGAGGACAAGGAAGAGGCAGGAGGAGGAGGAGGAGGAGGAGGAGGAGGAGGAGGAGGAGGAGAAGGAGGATGAGGAGGCAGAGGTGGTATGAAACGCAGGAGAGGTATGAATGGGAAATGAAGTGGAGGTGAGATAAAAGGAGAAAATGAGAAGGAGGAAGACCAAGAAAGAGAGGGAAAGAAAAGGTAGATGAGAAGAAAGACGAGGACGGTTTTTTGTGACAAGACGTGAAAAGGAGAGAGAAAAAATGAAGATGGAGTGGGGAAAGGATTTTTGTTTTGTACGTGTGTGTGTGTGCAGAAAGAGAAAGAAAAATATGCAGACGTATATATATAACAAGAAAAGACAAGAAAAAGAAATTGAATAATAAGACAGAGAGAGAGAGAGAGAGGGAGAGAGAGAGAGAGAGAGAGAGAGAGAGAGAGAGAGAGAGAGAGAGAGAGAGAGAGAGAGAGAAAGAGAGAGAGAATGTGTATGTAAGGGAGAAAGAAGCAAAACTTGGCGTCTGGGACCAAAAGGTGACAGACACTAAATAAATAATCTTTCATTCATTGACATTTGACTTGTGGTGTTGAAGGGCAAACATAACATGCTTCATTACTGCATCGCTGTCAGTAAAGGATCGACCTTCTCTATCAGTCCCTACAAAAAACAAAGTTTCTAGGAGGGATTCCTCTTGTCCTCACTGCTGCAATACCACCACTCTACATAACAACCTAACAACATAAAGGACGCTGCAAGAAGCCATCAGTCACCATATGAAACGCACTTACTTCCACCTCCATAAGTTTGAAGTTCTAAATGATTCAGCACTAACAACCTCATTACTGAGTCCATTTCATCAACTGCTCTACTTAAGAACCATTTCCTTCCCATCTCATTTTTAAACCAAACTTTTAAACTTGAACCAATTATTTCTGATTCTCTCCTGATACAGACTACAACGAAAACTTTATGTACTGCCTTCATAGAGGAGGGTCGAGAATGAAGGCAGGAGTACGTACGTAGTAGAGTAGCAGCCCTTAGGAACAATAGCAGGGAACATCCGAGGGCGGAGGAGACAGATTCTTGAACAGTGTGAGCGGCACAAAACTTTGCCGACTGTCGAGCTGACATCACGCAACAAAGCCTGACTCTTACAAAGATGAACCAAAGCGCCATGACAGTGACCCAGGATATTATAATCTTAGAGAATCCTTGACAGTGACCATGACAGCGCGAATAGATGTACGTCAAAGAAATACTACAAACAATTTATACACTGCACGAGTGGCAATGGTATGCTTGTTACAAGGAAGACTGAGGATTCTGCAGATCTTGTTAACGAAAATCTGATATACATGTGTGTTAGAAAAAGTAAGAAAACTGAAGCAGGATGTCATGAGGCCACAGTCCCCTCACCTGGATCCACCGGACTCTTCCTGTGTGTGAGTGGCGGGGCCAGGACCAACCGGGCAGCAGGAGTGTGGTATTGCTGTCCTGGTGAGTGGTATGACTGTGTAGCATCAAGCGCCACCTTCCCACAGCAGCGACAGAATGGATGCGACAAATTAAGAACACAAGAAAACAAGAGAAGCTGCAAGAAGCCACCACACCTACACGTGTTATTTGCATAATGTCATCTTCACCTAAAAAAATAATGATGAATAAATAAGAACGTAATAAAACAAGGGAAGCTGCAAGAAGCCATCAGACTCACACACATTTGCATGTAGCATCATCATCATCATCATCATCATCGCCATCCATAAATCTGTACAGACGCGACAAGTTTGTGTTGCGGCAAAGTATACATTAAGTACGTGGTCTGGTAAATCTTTTGACACTACAAAATCTTTCTCGTTACATGCAAACCTTCTGTTCCTTACCTGTTAAGTTTTCAGTAATACAGTGGGAAACAAATATTTCATGAAACTCAGAAGACTTTTTGCAAGGGTAGCGGAGAATGTATTTGGTTTCTGTAATGCCTGGAGAAGTAACAATTGTATATCACACACAATCCATGTCTTTTCAACAAACTTCCATTATGTTTCTCTTTATTTTTCGTATTGTTAAACACTTCGCTGTTACTACTCACCTACTTCTACTACTCCTATTACAAAGTAGTGAGGACTTTCATGGGAGTTTGTGTATCAGTTGGCTATGCCGCCTCTGTATTAGTTGTACTGTAGATGCCATTGAAAGTATTTTTAGTAAAGAGAGGGAAACCCGTGTGTAGAGTAGACAGGGAGGAAGAGAACACGTGGATTGGATGACAATAACTAATACATTTGCATAATTTTAGCGATAATTAGGCTAAAAATTCTGCATCACAAAAGACCCCGGCCACGCAGCACTAGAACGAGTCCTTACCAAAGCCTGAAGTGCTTAGAAATACGTGACTTAGCACACTTCTCAGCACACTCAAAGTAACGACAAGTTTCAGAGATCACCACGACTGTGATATCCTTACTCACCTCAAGATTCTCCATTTTTTTGTCAGTTCATTAGCATTTCGTAATCTGGGAGTGGGATGAGGTGCTGTAGCTGGTACTATATGGTAGGCACGGAGTAGCTGGGTGATAGATAATGTGATAGGATGTGTGATTAGTGATGGGAAGGGAAGGCTGTGGTGGAGGAAAAAAGACGTTCTTGGCTGACTGAAGATGAGTGTGACTGGGGTGAGGTGAGGTGGGCAGGGTGTGCTCCTTACATTCACGTGTTGGAGGAAGTGAATGTATGTGGTCAGTCTGGTGCAGGACGTGAAGTGTGGATCAGTGATGGATGCCGCGGTGCAGGGAGGGAAAGATGGCATAGGCGAGATAAAAACAGCAACACTGTAACAAATGAACACCTTAGAACATGAAGTGTATGCAAGATTAAAAACACCGCATCGTAACACACAACCTTGGGCTCACCTTCCACTTCGAGGTGACTTCATTCTTTTACGTATACAAAAGTCTGGGGCAGGTTTTGCATAAAGGGACTTTATTCAGCCTGACAGATTCTATGATCAACTCCAAAAGGGAGTTAGAATTATGCATACACGTTCAGACAAACAGACGGACAGACCAAAAGATAGACGAACACACACACACACACACACACACACACACACACACACACACACAGGAGGCACAATCTTGGGTTGAGGTTCACAAACACACACCGCAGCCAAGAGCGTCTTCAGCGTCAGACATGCGGCCACAGTTCCCACACACTCAGCCTCACGAGGCGCCTCCCTCCACCCTTGAGGACACACACAGACTCACTGGGTGATAATGATGAAGGTTAATGCCACCGCTACACTACAAGTCTTTTTTAAATACATTCATCTGGAGGAAAGGAAATAATATACAATATAATATGACTATGACATGACAAGAAAGCTAGACAGCGTACTAATGTACAAACAGACAGGCGACAATGTACAGCTGTACACTCACGCATCACGAGGCGCAGTGTGGCGCTGCGCGGCGCCGCGGCCCTATGCACGCTGGGTGGCACTGGCAGTCTGCCACTATCTGAGGTGCGCAGCGCGCAGCAGGGCCAGCCAACACGCCGCCACCACCAGCACGCTACTGCTGATGCTGCTGCTGCTGCCCGCCACACTGGAGCCGCTCCCGCCAGCCGAGTCCTCGCTGGCCACACTCCGCACTCTGCCCTCGCCTTGCTCCTTTACGTATGGGGACTCGTGTTCCTCGTTGTCTCCACCTGCACTCTCCTCCTCCTCCGCCTTCTCCTCTCCCCTCTTCTCTATCTCCTGGTTGGTCTGCTCAATGTAGCTCGCGACACACTCCTCCACGATCTTGAGGGGCCCGATGCAGCCCAGCAGCACGTCGTGGAAGTCCGACAGCCGGAACAGACTGCCCAGGGCGTTCATCGCCTTCTGCCGCAGCTCCTTGATCTTGATCTCGCCCACCTTGTATGCGCACGCCTGGCCAGGCCACGTGATGTACCTGTTGACTTCTCCCTGGAAGGAAGACCAGTGTTTAGCACAAACCACAACTGCAGTGACAGAAGATTGGAAACGGTAAGATAAGTGACACTTTGGAGGCTCTAATAGAGAAAGTTTCCAGTCGACGGTCACAACTCATGCTGTACTTAAAAAGCGAGTTGTGTCCCACTGAAGGCCTTATGACCACCAGGTTCAGGAATGAAAGCACGGAAGGCTTACTGACGAAAGCTAACACTGCACCTCGAGCAATGTCTCATTGGAGGAACTTGCATAACCACAGAGAACTGAAAGGAGCCAAGCTGCGGGGCTGGTGCCACTCTGCCACTCCCTGGTCAGCCACACTTCACTACGCGTCATCTACTCAAATTTGGCTTTGTTATATTGAAAATAGGAATATATTTTTTTCCCAGAGAGTTAGATTACAATAAGAGTAAAATTATGTAAGCATAAGCAAAAACTGTCATTCCTTTCTCTGTTACATAAGAAAGTGTGCCACTTCACCCGGCGTGGCACCTTGTCCGTTCCCAGGCCACGGCATTCCAGTGCGAGTTGTGGCTGCCGAGCGGCTTTTAGCGTCTTTATTCCGTTGGTTCACACTCTTCCGAGCAGTGTGGGGACGCACGACTGGCTCCTGTGTCGATGTGTTCCAGCGATGAGACAAGACGTGGAATAAAGTTTTGTTTCCTCTAAATCTTAAGTAATTTTCTTATTTTATCTCTTAGTTTTATTAGTATACCTACACATTTTCTTTCCCTCCTTCTTATCTTTTCCTTCTTTCCTTCCTTCCTTTCTCCCGTTACTTAGTGTTTTTTTAACCGTTTTCTTTCTATTCTTAATTATTTCCTTTCATCTTTTTTTTCTTTTTTTTCCTTCCTTCCTTCCATTTTTTATATCCTTTTTTCCTTCCATCTTTCCTTCCTTCTTGGTTTATCCCTTCCTGTTTTTCCTCGTTTTCCTTTATCTTCATTCCTCTTTTTTTCCTTTTTATTTTCATTTTCCTTTATGTATTTTCTTTTTTTCCCTTCTGTTTTTCTTCACTCTTCATGATTTCCTCTCTTCATTCCTTTTCTACCTCATAAACCCCTCTTCTTTTTTTTATTTCCCTTTTCTATTTCTCTGTCTTCTTCCTCCTCCTCCTCCTCCTCCTCCTCCTCCTCCTCCTCCTCCTCCTCCTCCTCCTCCTCCTCCTCCTCCTCCTCCTCCTCCTCCTCCTCCTCCTCCTCCTCCAACTCATCTTCCTCCTCCTCCTCTTCTTCCTCCTCCCTTTCTGTCCATCATACTTCCATACATGTTTTCTGAAGGTCACTACCTTTAATTTGTCCTTTTCTCCCTTTTTTTGTCGTTTTTTCATGTCATGTTTCAAGATTTTTTATGACCAAGGAAAAGGAAAAGCTGGATTAAGAGTAACTAAACAACAACAACAACAACAACAACAACAACAACAGGGAAAGCAAGAACGGTGGCACGTGTGTGTGTGTGTGTGTGTGTGTGTGTGTGTGTGTGACAATTACCAAATTTTTCTTTTATTTTGCTTTTTCCATAGTTTAAGTGGAAAAATGCAGAGAGATAGATAGAGAGAGAGAGAGAGAGAGAGAGAGAGAGAGAGAGAGAGAGAGAGAGAGAGAGAGAGAGAGAGAGAGAGAGAGCTAGAGAGAGAGAGAGA
>CM035222.1:797328-809617 GCA_020233015.1 Callinectes sapidus
AAGGAGGGAAAGAAAATGTGTAGGTATACTAATAAAACTAAGAGATAAAATAAGAAAATGACTTAAGATTTAGAGGAAACAAAACCTCCCTCCACGTCTTGTCTCATCGCTGGAACACATCGACACAGGAGCCAGTCGTGCGTCCCCACACTGCTCGGAAGAGTGTGAACCAACGGAATAAAGACGCTAAAAGCCGCTCGGCAGCCACAACTCGCACTGGAATGCCGCGGCCTGGGAACGGACAAGGTGCCACGCTGGGTGAAGTGGCACACTTTCTTATGTAACAGAGAAAGGAATGACAGTTTTTGTTTATGCTTGCATAATTTTACTCTTATTGTTATCTAACTCTCTGGAGAAAAATATATTCTTATTTTCAATATAACGAAGCCAAATTTGAGTAGATGATGCGTAGTGAAGTGTGGATGTGGCTGCAGTGACCTGGGAGTGGCAGAGTGGCACCAGCCCCGCAGCTTGGCTCTTTTCGGTCCTCTATGGTTATGCAAGTTCCTCCAATGAGACATTGCTCGAGGTGCAGTGTTAGCTTTCGTCAGTAAGCCTTCCGTGCTTTCATTCCTGAACCTGGTGGTCATAAGGCCTTCAGTGGGACACAACTTGCTTTTTAAGTCCAGCATGAGTTGTGACCGTCGACTGGAAACTTTCTCTATTAGAGCTTCCAAAGTGTCACTTATCTTACCGATTCCAACCTTCTGTCACTGCAGTTGTGCTTTGTGCTAAACACTGGTCTTCCTTCCAGGGAGGAGTCAACCGGTACATCACGTGGCCTGGCCAGGCGTGCGCATACAAGGTGGGCGAGATCAAGATCAAGGAGCTGCGGCAGAAGGCGCAGAACGCCCTGGGCAGTCTGTTCCGGCTGTCGGACTTCCACGACGTGCTGCTGGGCTGCATCGGGCCCCTCAAGATCGTGGAGGAGTGTGTCGCGAGCTACATTGAGCAGACCAACCTGGAGATAGAGAAGAGGGGAGAGGAGAAGGCGGAGGGAGGAGGAGAGTGCAGGTGGAGACAACGAGGAACACGAGTCCCCACACGCAAAGGAGCAAGGCGAGGGCAGAGTGCGGAGTGTGGCCAGCGAGGACTCGGCTGGCGGGAGCGGCGCCAGTGTGGCGGGCAGCAGCAGCAGCAGCAGCAGTAGCGTGCTGGTGGTGGCGGCGTGTTGGCTGGCCCTGCTGCGCGCTGCGCACCTCAGATAGTGCCAGACTGCCAGTGCCGCCCAGCGTGCATAGGGCCGCGGCGCCGCACAGCGCCACACTGCGCCTCGTGATGCGTGAGTGTACAGCTGTACATTGTCGCCTGTCTGTTTGTACATTAGTACGCTGTGTAGCTTTCTTGTCATGTCATAGACATATTATATTGTATATTATTTCCTTTCCTCCAGATGAATGTATTTAAAAAAGACTTGTAGTGTAGCGGTGGCATTACCCTTCATCATTATCACCCAGTGAGTCTGTGTGTGTCCTCAAGGGTGGAGGGAGGCGCCTCGTGAGGCTGAGTGTGTGAGAACTGTGGCCGCATGTCTAACGCTGAAGACGCTCTTGGCTGCGGTGTGTGTTTGTGAACCTCAACCCAAGAGTGTGCCTCCTGTGTGTGTGTGTGTGTGTGTGTGTGTGTGTGTGTGTGTGTGTGTGTTCGTCTATCTTTTGGTCTGTCCGTCTGTTTGTCTGAACGTGAATGCATAATTCTAACTCCCTTTTGGAGTTGATCATAGAATCTGTCAGGCTGAATAAAGTCCCTTTATGCAAAACCTGCCCCAGACTTTTGTATACGTAAAAGAATGAAGTCACCTCGAAGTGGAAGGTGAGCCCAAGGTTGTGTGTTACGATGCGGTGTTTTTAATCTTGCATATACTTCATGTTCTAAGGTGTTCATTTGTTACAGTGTTGCTGTTTTTATCTCGCCTATGCCATCTTTCCCTCCCTGCACCGCGGCATCCATCACTGATCCACACTTCACGTCCTGCACCAGACTGACCACATACATTCACTTCCTCCAACACGTGAATGTAAGGAGCACACCCTGCCCACCTCACCTCACCCAGTCACACTCATCTTCAGTCAGCCAAGAACGTCTTTTTTCCTCCACTACAGCCTTCCCTTCCCATCACTAATCACACATCCTATCACATTATCTATCACCCAGCTACTCCGTGCCTACCATATAGTACCAGCTACAGCACCTCATCCCACTCCCAGATTACGAAATGCTAATGAACTGACAAAAAAATGGAGAATCTTGAGGTGAGTAAGGATATCACAGTCGTGGTGATCTCTGAAACTTGTTACATTGAGTGTGCTGAGAAGTGTGCTAAGTCACGTATTTCTAAGCACTTCAGGCTTTGGTAAGGACTCGTTCTAGTGCTGCGTGGCCGGGGTCTTTTGTGATGCAGAATTTTTAGCCTAATTATCGCTAAAATTATGCAAATGTATTAGTTATTGTCATCCAATCCACGTGTTCTCTTCCTCCCTGTCTACTCTACACACGGGTTTCCCTCTCTTTACTAAAAATACTTTCAATGGCATCTACAGTACAACTAATACAGAGGCGGCATAGCCAACTGATACACAAACACCCATGAAAGTCCTCACTACTTTGTAATAGGAGCAGTTAGAAGTAGGTGAGTAGTAACAGCGAAGTGTTTAACAATACGAAAAGTAAAGAGAAACATAATGGAAGTTTGTTGAAAAGACCTGGATTATGTGTGATATACAATTGTTACTTCTCCAGGCATTACAGAAACCAAATACATTCTCCGCTACCCTTTCAAAAAGTCATCAGAGTTTCATGAAATATTTTTTTCTCACTGTATTACTGAAAACTTAACAGGTAAGGAACAGAAGGTTTGCATGTAACGAGAAAAGAAATTTTTAGTGTCAAAAGGTTTACCAGACCACGTACTTAATGTATACTTTGCCGCAACACAAACTTGTCGCGTCTGTACAGATTTATGGATGGCGATGATGATGATGATGATGATACATGCAAATGTGTGTGAGTCTGACGGCTTCTTGCAGCTTCCCTTGTTTTATTACGTTCTTATTTATTCATCATTATTTTTTTAGGTGAAGATGACATATGCAAATAACACGTGTAGGTGTGGTGGCTTCTTGCAGCTTCTCTTGTTTTCTTGTGTTCTTAATTTGTCGCATCCATTCTGTCGCTGCTGTGGGAAGGTGGCGCCTGATGCTACACAGTCATACCACTCACAAGGACAGCAATACCACACTCCTGCTGCCCGGTTGGTCCTGGCCCGCCACTCACACACAGGAGGAGTGCGGTGGATCCAGGCGAGGGGACTGTGGCCTCATGACATCCTGCTTCAGTTTTCTTGCTTATGTTATGTTTCCAGGTATATATTCATCGTAACTTTAGAAAATAAACAGTAAATCTGGCGTCGCAGCACCTTTCTTTCCATGCAGGTCAGCCATCACTGACCTCACTCGATAAGAGAAACTCCGGCGGATATTGATTGCCCTTCAGCACCACAAGTCAAATGTCAATGAATGAAAGATTATTTATTTAGTGTCTGTCACCTTTTGATCCCAGACGCCAAGTTTTGCTTCTCCCTTACATACACATCTCTCTCTCTCTCTCTCTCTCTCTCTCTCCCCCTCCCTCCCTCCCTCCCTCCCTCTCTCCCTCTCTCCCTCCCTCCCTCCCTCCCTCCCTCTCTCTCTCTCTCTCTCTCTCTCTCTCTCTCTCTCTCTCTCTCTCTCTCTCTCTCTCTCTCTCTCTCTCTCTCTCTCTGTTGTTGCTGTTGGTCTTCTTCCCCCAAACCCTGGCAACTACATGAGTCACCTGCCTGACTGACTGACCTAACCTAAGCTAACCTAACCTAACCTAACCTAACCTATCCTATCCTATCTTAACCTTAACCTACTTAAGTCAGTCAGTCAGTTTGGTGGCACTTGAAGTTGTCAGGGTGGTGGTGATGATACTTCTCCTCCTCCTCGTCCTCCTCCCCTTCTTCTTCTTCTTCCTCCTCTCCTCCTCCTCCTCCTCCTCCTCCTCCTCCTCCTCCTCTTCCTCCTGCTGCTGCCTCTCCTTTGATGGTATTCTTTTTTTATTCTTTTCTTCCTTTATAGCTGCTGCTGGTTACACACACACACAGCCACCTCGCTCGCCCCCACGAGCGAAGGGCCAACACACACACACACACAGATAGATAGATAGATAGATAGATATTTTATTGACTACACCAAATACAAATAAACAAAATCAATGAAAAACAGGTAGGCAAATATAAAAGAAATAAAAGAAGATACCCATGTACAAACAAATTAAAATGTAGTCCAACATATAAAACCAGCTTTACATCGTAATTCTCAAACAGTGAAAAAACCACCAACCCACTAATATAATCTCAACATCTCATAAACAAACTTACACGCCTCTACACTACTAACATTTCCACTGAATAACTCCTCCAAAGAGTTAACTGAAAAATCATTTCTTATTCGTTGACTCACAGGGCAACTCTCCACAACATGTCTCTCTGTTTGAATCGCACCACACGAACACAAACGTTCCTCTAGCGGGAGGTGGCCCCGCCCCCGCCTGTTCCACCGCCCAGTCTCGACCGCCAGCGAGTGTCCCGAGACCCTGAGCCTTGTAAATGAGACTCTGTGCAAATCATTTATAGTATGTCTTGTTCCATATACATCATGCACTGCCATGGTGGGATTGATGTCTCTGTACACCATACATCTAGATGTTTGTGACGTCATTATAGCCCTGTGAACATTACCTACTAACATAGACAAGTTCGAAACATTATCTCGAGTATATTTGTTCACAATTTTAGCAACATGAGTCCTAATGGTCCTAACACTACTAACAACAAGACAAAGCGGATCATCAGCCATACCAGACCTTTCCTGCCATACCTTATGTAAGAACTTGTGTTGTTTGTGCTGTAACAGGTCCGATAGGGTGGGATAGCCTAGTTCTGCGTAACAAACGAGGTTAGACGTGTTCTTCCTTACTCCTAACAAAGTTTTCATGGCCCAGTGGTACAGTTTGATGACAGGCTTCGTGTCGGCACCGATCCACGATTCACATCCAAACAGAAGAGATGATGTGAGAGCTGCTTCGAACACTCTACGCTTAACAGTAAACGGAACTGTGTTGTTTTTCGATACAAATGAAACGAATTTTAAAACCTGGCATATTTTTCCCTTTGCATGTTCCTTCACGGATGACGAGATTGACCCATCACACGTAAATGGAGAGCCGAGATACATATAACTGTCACAATGTTCCACAATAAAATTACCCACACATAGCGGTTCCCTGTCTCCATCCTCACCATTTATAACAAAAAATTTAGTTTTTCCGACATTCACCTTCATGCCATACTCTTGACAAAACATATGTAGCACGCCAAGTTTAACCATAATACCGGACCGTGTCGTGGACAACAAAACTGTGTCATCCATTAGCATAAGTATATGTAACCATTGTAAAAATGGTTCAGGCTGACATACATTCTTAAGTCTTTTTATTAACACATTAACATATAGGACAAACAAGAAACACGATGTTGACAATCCTTGCCTCACACCTTGAGTGGCCCCGACCACCGCTGATCCCATAACACACTCTGTAACACGATACATTGCCCTCAGCGCCGCCAGCATCACCTTCCCACAGCCTGCCTCTCTCAACACTTCAAACATTTTGTTTCGAGGAACAAGATCATACGCCTTAGAGAAATCAATAAAGGCTACAAAGAGTTTAATCTTCTTTCTTTTTGCCGTATCTGTTAATAACCGCAAAGTAACGACATGCTCCAGGCATCCTCTATTTCTTTGTGCACCAGCCTGCTCTCTACAGGGTGTAAACCAAAAGTAGAGACGCTCACACATAACCATGTCATACAGCTTAGCTATTGAGTTTGTCACACTAATGCCGCGATAATTGTTAGGATTAAGTCTGTCACCTTTTTTAAAAACTGTACACAGCTTCGCTCTTGTCCAGGATATAGGATACTGTCCAGAGAAAAACACATTATTAAAAAGTGTGACAAGACTCAAAATCCAGTGTGGAGGGAGCATAGAAAATACACCGGGGGTTAAGCCGTCAGGTCCACACGCTTTATCTCTCTTCATCCTCTGGATCTGATGCTCCACCTCATGGACAGTAATCGGGTCGTCAAGAATAGGAATTGTTAATTCAGTATCAATAACAGGGATGTCAATAACAGCTTGTGTCGGGTTCAGTATTGTCTCAAAATGTGTCTTAAAGTCATCATCTGTAGGTCGACTCTGAGCGTCAGTACTCATCATAGTCACATTGCCCTTCCAGTCAATCGCCTTCCACACTCTTGAGTCATCTCTATCCTGTAGCATTCTTTCCCATCTACTGAGATTATTACCATCATAGTTGTCACATGTACGGTTTTCACTTTTCCTTATACATTCATACAACATTTCTGTCATGCCTTCTGCCGTCACATTTATATCGCCATTCACAGGTAGAGCACACTGTCTCAATACATCTTCGAACCTACTCTGAACAACATCTCCATACATCACAGGCCTCTTACATAGCTTATTAACACTATTATTGTGAAGAACTGCATGGTCACCTAAGTATCCTGCTCGAACATTCAGCTCATCCACATTGCAATTAGGTTTAGACAGAGTAACAGCAATAGGGGCGTGGTCAGATGGCACCGAACAGTCTCGAAGCACTTCAAACTTTGCAACCCGACTCACCACTGGCAGGTTCACCAAACACACATCCAGTTCCGAAACCCACTCGTTACCTTGCTTGTAAGTTTTCCTACTCATATAGTGATTAACAGTTGTCTTTAAATTATTCAATACCAACATCTTAGGTTCTTCACATATACTAGATAAGATTGAAGCATTTTCATTAGGTACACGTGCATCATCGGGTAACACTGGATATGTATAATTTTCATGATTCTGTAGACCGATGTTTCGAGGCAAATCCCGAATACATGTTCCAAATCGTGCATTCAAATCGCCTATAATACAAAATTCCTCACTATCACTGGTTCTGAGTTTCTCTTGGATTGACGCAAATGAGTCATGCGAGTAGTACTCCGAATCAGACGGTGGTATGTACACAAACCCAAACAAACACTTCGGCATACTTCGAAGTTTTAACCATACTTGTTCCTTAACACTAGTGTCAACACTGGCAATATCCTTAAACAAATAGTTCTTAATTAACACCACTGTTCCACCACGCTCCTTCGACCCTCTCACGTCACTTTTGTAAGAAACATAGCCAGGGAATAACACAGGCATTTGCGTTTTCACCTCATTTAAGCTAATTACATCATACTCCTTCAACATATCTACAACCACTTTCTTTTCCAGCTTTGTTCTCACTCCGTTCACGTTCCATGATATAACCTTCAATTCTCTTTTACGCACCGTCTCACTTAAAAAAATGACTGTTGGCTCCACTCATCAATCACCTCACCATCTCTATACACCTTCCTCTCCCGCGTATCCAATCGTATCACACATCCACTGTTTTCTGGCCTCTCTTTCTCATTTCGCTCAACTTCCCGTAGTCTTCTCCACTCCATCCTGATGTTGGGGTGAACATCCTTCTTGATATATATCTTCGCGTAGTCACCCCCGGCCTGCTTCAGTGTTTTTGCCTTGTTCAAGATTCTGTCTCTCGTGTCTTTGTCGTTGACAACAAGCAACATGGCTCTCCGTCTGTTGTCAGTTCTGGTGCCAAGCCTACGGTAAGACTTGATCTCTTCTGCTGCTTCGATCTTCCTCAGAATCTTGTTCAGTTTATCCTCATCTTTGGTCGTTCCCTCCAATGCTTCGTTTTCGTCTGGGACTCCAGTCACAATTATGTTGTTTTCTCTTTCTTTTCGATCCAGGGATTCAAGATACCGTTGTTGCTTGCTAATAATTTCCCCTTGCTTCTTAACTTGGTCTTGTAACGAACCAATCTTCTGATTAATGAGACTATCAGGTGCAGTCATAGCGCGCTTGATTTCGACAACTTCCTTCATCAGTTCCTCGAATTTCGTTGTTAAAGTTCTCAGTGGTTCTTCATTTGTGTCAGGTATTGCGAGGATACTGTCAATCAGGTCTTCTTTGCTAAGACGAGTAAGCCCCCACGAGCGAAAGGCCAACACACACACACACACACACACACACACACTGCTGCTGCTGCTGCTGCTGGCCGGCCTTCTTCTGCTGCTGCATTTGTTGTTGCTGGTCTTCTTCTTCTGATCGTGGTCCTCTTCTTCTGCACCTGTATGGGAAGAGACTAGTACACACACACACACACACACACACAGCCACCTCACACACACACACACAGCCACCTCGCTCGCCCCCACAAGCGAAGGGCCAACACACACACACACACACACACACACACACACACACACACAGCCACCTCACACACACAAACACACACACACACACACACAGCCACCTCACACACACACACACACACAGCCACCTCGCTCGCCCCCACAAGCGAAGTGCCAACACACAAACACACATACACACACACACACACACACACACACAGCCACCTCGCTCGCCCCCACAAGCGAAGGGCCAACACACACACACACACACACACACACACACACACACACACAGCCACCTCACACACACAAACACACACACACACACACACAGCCACCTCACACACACACACACACACAGCCACCTCGCTCGCCCCCACAAGCGAAGTGCCAACACACAAACACACATACACACACACACACACACACACACACAGCCACCTCGCTCGCCCCCACAAGCGAAGGGCCAACACACACACACACACACATACTACATACACACACACACACCTCGCTCGCCCCCACAAGCGAAGGGCCAACACACACACACACATACATACACACAGACACACACACACACACACACAGCCACCTCGCTCGCCCCCACAAGCGAAGGGCAGTACACACACACACACACACACACACACACAGCCACCTCGCTCGCCCCCACAAGCGAAGGGCTAACACACACAGCTAACACACACACACACAGCCACCTCGCTCGCCCCCACAAGCGAAGGGCCAACACACACACACACATACATACACACACGCACACACACACACACACATGATACTATACTTACCTGCTGCTGCTGCTGCTGCTTCCTCTGCTTCTCAGGGTGTCGATGGTCCTTCTCTTCTTCCTCTCTGCTGCTGCTGCTGGCTGCCCTCTTCCTCTGCTGCTGCTGCTGTACCTGTATGGGAGAGACAAGGAATGCTTAGTTATGAATTAGTAGCACACACACACACATACATACACACACACACACACCCACCTCGCTCGGCCCCCACGAGCGAAGGGCCAACATACACACACACACACATACTACAGACATACTATATACTTACCTGCTGCTGCTGCTGCTTCTTCCTCTGCTTCTCAGGGTGGCGGTGATCCTTCTCTTCTTCCTCTCTGCTGCTGCTGGTAGCTGCCCTCTTCTTCTTCTTCTGCTGCTGCTCCTGCTGTACCTGTATGGGCGAGACAAGGAATGAATTAGTACACACACATACATATATGCTGCAATTGGCTATTGCCTCCTCCTCCTTATTCTGGTTACTACGTGGACTACCAGATACTGACTCTCTCCTAACCTAACCTAACCTATCCTAACCTAACCTATCCTATATAGCCTATATTTAACCTAACCTATGTTGAGTGAGTCAGTCTGGCAGCCCTTGTAGTTCCCAGGGTGGGGGGAGGGGTGGGGAGGGCAGCGCTCCCCTGGGCAGTGGATGATTTTTATTTTTTCACAAGTTCCAAGTGGGGTTTGAACCCACTCTTCCCTCACTCAAATCCAAATTTCATCACTCTACCCACTGGGCCACGAGGGCCCACCCAAAGTTTTGCAAAATAGGTCTATTTCCCCATCTAATGTTCAGGCTCCACTGGGCTACAGAGGATGTACTGAACACGTTACTTCCCTAACTGTGTTCGTGCCGCACCAAAAGTTCAATTGACAATGACTGACACTGATTGCTGCCAATCTTAATGTGAACATTGACATTTTCACCAATAATGAGATATAATTAGGTGTTGTACACTTGTGGGAGTATCAGTGATGGCGGGAAAATAGTAGTAGGTGAGATTGAGCAACTTTGGAAAGGCGGGGATTCCTCGGGTTTGGAGCCACCTGTGTAGTAACCTTCCGTATGTTGAGTATTAACTACACTTGCTGCACCACCACCACCACCACCACCACCACCACCACCACCACCACCACCACTACCAATACCAGTACCGCAACCACCACCACCACCACCACTATCACTACCACGGCACACACCCTCGCCCTGCCCTGGTCCATCATCCCTTGTCCTGTCACCTTTTCCTCCCACCCACCCCTCCCCTACCTTGCCCAGCCGTCACAAACTTTCTATTACACTACTTTTTTTCCGACCATCACTGATACTCCCGCAAGTGTACAACACCTAATTGTATCTCATTATCGGTGTCAATGTCAATGTTCACATTTATAAGATTGGCAGCAGTCAGTGTCAGTCGTTGTCCATTGAACTTTTGGTGCGGCATGAACCTTTAGGGAAGTAATGTGTTCAGATTTTAATGTGTTTTTATTTATTTTCCTTGTTTATTTCTTTAGTGTGTAGTAAGGATGATGCAGGTGGGTCTTTGCGTGTCTATGTAGTGATACAAAGTGTGAGGTAAGGAGTGTGCCAGGTGGTGTGGTGTCTTACAATTGTATGTACCTGCCTCCACATACCATTGGGACTGACAAATAGCGTGTGTGGCAGATCCAAAGTAAATGTCATCGCTAGTAATCTGATGTCATCTAATAATCATATCACTCAAACCACTTACTTTTTGTTCTTTTCACTCAACACCATTGTACATCATTAAAATTGGTTTTAAAATACTGTGCTCCATCAAAAATAATCTTAAAGAATTTTGTCCTTTTCCAAGTTGTTGCGTCATCATCTTCCATCCCATTCCAGTAAGATCACCTTTGTTGATCCTCCAGGGTGACATCAACAGGTACATCACGTCATTAGGGCAACCCTGCGCCTACATGGTTGGTGAGGCCAAAATAAAGGAGCTAAGACAGAGGGCCGAGGAAGCTATAAACGATGGTTTTCACCGGGCAAACTTCCATGACGTGGTGCTGTGGTGGTTAGCATCACTGAAAGTCGTGGAGGAGTGTGTCAGGAAGTCCATTGGATCCGCCACTCACACTACAGCTTAGATAGACACTTCTGAGCCAGCAGAGGAGCAGTGCAGCGCGTCATGAGGCCACACCATCCATGGTGACGCGGGAGTGGACGGTGTATTCAGTAATGAATGGCTCTGCAAATCTGTACAATTTTGTTTAGTGTCTGTCATCGTGTCACAGCTGTGCATCATTTACTCATTATCTATGGAGCAATATACTCATGAATATAATGCTCTATTATATGAATTACTTATATTTATTGAATTTGTCTATCGATCTGTAAATGTTTACCTATGCAATAAGTTTTTTTTTTCTTCTTCTTTTTGTGTGTGTGTGTGTGTGATTATAATGAAATTTGTTATGGTGATCCTCTTCTGTCTGGGGAATGACAGGGTGTATCTTAACTACTTCCTTCCTTGTCTAACTATTTCCTAACCAAACGTCAGATGAAGACCAACCTGTCACTGTATAACACAACGCTCCATGGTGACGCAAGGTGTATCGTAACCTCCACACTAATTGTATGCCCAGCCAACACCAGATCATTCTACTTGTCTTATTATACCCCCCCCCCCTCTCTCTGTCTCTCTCTTTCTCTCTCTCTCTCTCTCTCTCTCTCTCTCTCTCTCTCTCTCTCTCTCTCTCTCTCTCTCTCTCTCTCTCTCTCTCTCTCTCTCTCTCTCTCTCTCAAACACACACACACACACACACACACACACACACACACACACACACACCAGCAGCAGCAGTAGCAGCAGCCGGTTGGTTTGTAGTAGTAGTAGTATTCTGCTCTGGCTGCTGGAGGTTCAGGGTTCAAGTAACGGACAGACTCGCCAAAGTTTTGCGCCTGGGGGGGCATGTGTGTGCCGTGCTGGTGGCAGTGAGTGACGCAAGGAAAGACTAGCCTGTTCATTCCACTCAGTAAGGGCAGCCAGCACCAGCAAGTTTGGACCTGTTTTTCTCGTGTACGGATACACCTAATATACTGTACCTTGCCGCTTATCAGTGTCAGTAGGCTCTGGTAACCTGCAACCAGATGACTTGCTTTCTTGGTTGGCGTATGTGTCCT
>CM035222.1:830941-851716 GCA_020233015.1 Callinectes sapidus
CTGCTGCTGCTGCTGCTGCTGCTGCCGCTGCTGCTGCTCACTTAGGGCAACAGTTTTATGAAAACACGGTGAGGAGCTTCTTTCATGAGCAGCAAGGCATGCAGCAGCATCAGCGAGAGAGAGGGAACAGATTGCAGGTAATGTGCCAACAATAAGGGACAGACAGAGTGATGATGAATAAAGCAATGACTCCACTGCAAATCTGTTTTACTGATCATAATTATCTACATTTAGTCATCATCTTTAACGAGAGAAATGTGAGCCATGCCATTGGAAAGTGGTGAATTGTCACCACGCTAATAATGGTGATGATCGCTTCACCTGATGGTGGTGTGTGTGTGTGTGTACTCCTTGTAAGCCACACACACACACACACACACACACACACACACACACACACACACACTCACACAACACCACCACACTGACTCACACTGATCGTCTCAGGACGCCGCTGTTCACTGTTTTCTCCCTCTGCCCTGCGGAACAACGGACGGAACAAGACATGCCAAGTGTTCCTGGAAAGCTAAACAACAATCCATGGAAGTGTGTGTGTGTGTGTGTGTGTGTGTGTGTGTGTGTGTGTGTGTGTGTGTCTGTGTGTGTGTGTGTGTGTGTGTGTGTGTGTGTGTGTGTGTGTGTGTGTGTGTGTGTGTGTGTGTGTGTGTGTGTGTGTGTGTGTGTGTGTTTACCGCTGCGTGACAGACGCCAAATTGCAAACTCCAAATAATCAAAATGAAGAAATAACAACATTTCAGAATTGTCTTTCTATTATAGATACACACACACACACACACACACACACACACACACACACACACACACACACACACACACCACAGTCAAGTGTCTCATTCAAACTTTACAATCTGCGAACACGAAATGATTTCAATCATAACTTGCAGAAACATAAACTAAACCACAATGCCATGGAAAACTTCCCAATGAAGCCTTAAGCAGAACAAATGAGCTGCTGTTTCTGCTGCTGCTGTTGTTGCTGCTGCTGCTGCTACCGTTGTTGTTGTTGTTGTTGTTGCTGTTGATACCACTGCTGTTGGTGGTGTTGGTGTTGGTAGTGGCAGTGTCTATCTTAGTGAGTGAGATCAATACTAACGGGCAAAGTCCCGCCAATGGAAGCAAGGTAACGCCACGGCAGTTTTTGAAAAGAGGAAATAAATCACTACCAGCCAATTACAGAGTGATGCGCTTAGCTCCTGCAACGCCAGAGTTAATGGAGGCAGTAATTGGAGACACGTTGGTTAAACACTTACAAGGAAATAAAATGACGGAAGACTCTTAACATAGTTTCAGAAATTATTGCTTCCGCTCAACAGTTTCCTGGACTTGCTTGGTGCATCAAGTGTGTGTGTGACTCGTGTGACGAAACAAAAAGAGTTAATGATAATTATTAGTCTGTCTTTCCAGAAGGTGTTTGATTGATGTGGTGTCCCCATTCATTAACAACTCACACCACAACAGCAATGAATCATGAACAGTTTGCTCTCCACTTGAAAAACAACGACTTCTCCAGTAAATGGTAAGGAGACTAAGGATCGCCATTCACCATAGATAGATAGATAGATAGATAGATAGATAGATAGGTAAATAGATAGACAGATAGATATTACAAACAGTGAAACATTATAAAGTACGTACATTGAATTATTGAGAGAAAGAAACGAAAAGAATCTGTCATGCAGGATAAAGGAAAGTAACAAGATATCACGCAGGCCAGGATGGACCAAGGTAACCTGACTGTTGGCCAGAGTAACCTGGATGGTGTTCTTGTGTCCTCTCTGGCCATGGGAGAGATGGCCTGAGTAGCATTTGATGTTGTTAAGTCCTCTCTGGCCATGGGAGAGATGGCCAGAGTAGCATTTGATGTTGTTGTGTCCTCTCTGGACATGGGAGAGTTGGCCAGAGTAGCATTTGATGTTGTTAAGTCCTCTCTGGCCATGGGAGAGGTGACCAGAGTAGCATTTGTTGTTGTTGTGTCCTCTCTGGCCATGGAAGAGATGGCCAGAGTAGCATTTGATGTTGTTGTGTCCTCTCTGACCATGGGAGGGATGGCCAGAGTAGCATTTGATGTGGTTGTGTCCTCTCTGGCCATGGGAGAGATGGCCAGAGTAGAATTTGATGTTGTTGTGTCCTCTCTGGCCATGGGAGAGATGGCCAGAGTAGCATTTGATGTTGTTGTGTCCTCTCTGGCCATGGGAGAGTTGGCCAGAGTAGCATTTGATGTTGTTGTATCCTCTCTGGCCATGGGAGAGTTGGCCAGAGTAGAATTTGATGTTGTTAAGTCCTCTCTGGCCATGAGAGAGATGGCCATTTTAACCTTTTTGGACGTTTAAAAACATTTTGTAGAAAAAAACTTTTTCATGTTACAATATAATTTTTTATCTAATATTTCATAAATTAAGTTTTTCTCAAAGTTTTTAGGAGCAATAACGGCATCTTCTAAAAGTATGATATATGCGATTTGAATTATCCATTTTTCAATATTTTTATGGGTTTTACAATATTTTAATGACAAATCCAACTTCTCTTAGAAAAAAAAGTATATTTTTATCTCCAAAAGTGAGTTTTTCAGCCATTTTCTTTGAATTTTAATGTTATCATTGAAAAGATAAACAATAGCTATATATTTTCTTCTTTTTAAAGTTACATAAACTAACCTATTTAAAACTATTTATTGGTTTTAACAACATTTTGAATAAAATCCCTTTTCATGTTGCATGAAATGTAATACAAACCATTTCAAGGAAAAAATAAATATATTTCTTTAAAAAAAAAAGATTTTTCAGTGTTTTCTCATTTCATTTCCATGTTTTAATTTAAAATTTAGTAAAAAGCATGAAATATATTAACTTTTTATTGCAATTCAATTTTTTTATCTCAAAATTGCATAAATTATCCTCTTTTCACCATGTTTAGGAGAATTACCATTTTGTATAAGAAAGATCGTTTTTTTTAGTTAAGAAAAAAATAGTATATGCTATACCAAAAAAGTGAATTTTTCGATGATTTTCTGCATATTTCATTGGTTTCATAAAAAAATAAACAAAAGACACTGAATTTTGCGACAATATATAATTTTTTGAAAAATTTCATATATGACGTGTTTTCCAATGTTTTGGAGTATTAACAGCATTTTAAACAAAACCCCCTTTTACAGGAATAATATAAGCAATTTGAATAAAGAAGAAAATTCTGCCTAAAAATTTACCTTTTCAATGTTTTTATCTTATTTTCATTTGTTGGTGGAAGAAAAAAAAAAACATTATTTTTTCAACAATATTTTTTTTCTCTAAAATTGCACAAATGACCTTTTTTTATGCTATTGTCCTTATTTTACAATAATATATATTTTGTTTCTAAAAGTGCATAAATGACCCTTTTTCCTATGTTTTTTGATTCGTAACTTTTCAAGGAAATCCATCTCTTTTACGAAAAAAAATATAAATTTTTTAAACCAAAAGTAATCTTTTAATCATTTTCTATTGATTTCAAGGTTATGATTGAAAGCAAGAAAATAAACACTATATGCATTTTCTTTCTCTGAAACTGTACAAAGTACCCATTTTTAACCTTTTTCGACGTTTAAAAACATTTTGTAGAACAAAACTTTTTCATGTTACCATATAATTTTTTATCTAATATTTCATAAATTAAGTTTTTTTCAGTTTTTAAGAGTATTAACGGCATTTTACACAAAACCCCCTTTTAAAAGTATACCATATGCGATTTGAATTATCCATTTTCAACGTTCTTAAGGGTTTTACAATATTTTATTGATAAATCCAACTTCTCTTAAAAAAAAGTATGTTTTTACCTCCAAAAGTGAGTTTTTCAGTCATTTTCTTTAAATTTCCATGTTTTAATTAAAAACATGAACAATAGCTATATATTTTTTTCTTTCTAAAGTTACATAAACTACCTTATTTAAACCTTTTTATTGGTTTTAACAACATTTTGAAAAAAAATTCCTTTTTTTTTTTGTTACATAAAATGTAATAAAAGCCATTTCAGGAAAAAAATATATATATTTCTTTTAGAAAAAGGATTTTTCAGTGTTTTTCATTTCATTTTTATGTGTTGATTGAAAATGAAGGAAAAAGCATGAAATATATTAACTTTTAATTGCCATTCATTATTCTCTCAAAATTACATAAATTATCCCCTTTTCAGCGTTTTTAGGAAAATTAACATCTTATCTAAGTAAGACCATCTTTTTTTTAGTTAGGAAAAAAAGGAATATATGCCATTTCACGAAAAAAAGTTCCTTTTCACCAAAACAGTTTATTTTTCGATGACTTTCTGCTTATTTCATTGATATCATAAAAAAAATAAACAAAAAAACACTGAATTCTGCGACAATATACTTTTTTCTGAAAAATTTCATCAATTATATGTTTTTCAATGTTTTTGGAAATATTAACGGCATTTTAAACAAAAACCCTTTTACATGTATAATATATGCAATTTGAATAAAGAAGAAAACTCTGCCTAAAAATTGACTTTTTCAATGTTTTTATCTTATTTTCATTTGTTGATAAAGGAAAACAAAAAGAATAACTTCTTTATTTCGACAATATTTTTTTTCTCAAGAATTGCATAAATGATCCATTTTTATGCTTTTATCCTCATTTTACGATAATATATTTTTTTCTCTAAAGCTGCACATATGACCCTTTTCTCAATGTTTTTTCGGAGATTTGCAACTTTTCATGGAAAACCATTTCTTTTACGAAAAAATATATAATTTTTACACAAAGTATTTTTCTAATAATTTTTATTGATTTCAAGGTTCTGATTACAAGCAAGAAAATAAACATTTTATATATTTTCTTTCTTTGAAACTCTAGAAAGTACCCATTTTTATAATTTTAGACGTTTAAAAATATTTTGTAGCAAACAACTTTTTCATGTTACAATATACTTTTTTATCTAAAATTTCATAAATTACGTTTTTTTCAAAGTTTTTAAGAGTATTAACAGCATTTAACACAAAACCTCCTCTTAAATGTATAATATATCCGATTTGAATTATGCATTTATCAACCAACCTTTTTAAAGGTTTTACAATATTTTAATGACAAATCTATTTTCCCTTAGAAAAAAAGTATGTTTTAACCTCCAAAAGTGAGTTTTTCCGTAATTTTCTTTAAATTTCCATATTTTAATTAAAAACATTTTCTAGAAAACAAATTTTTCATGTCACAATATACTTTTTTATCTAAAATATCATAAATTACGTTTTTTTTCAAAGTTTTTAGAAGTAGTAACGGCATTTTACACAAAACCTCTTTTTAAATATATAACATATGCGATTTAAATTATCCATTTTTCAACGTTTTTTAGGATTTTAGAATATTTTAATGAATATCCATCTTCCCTTAGAAAAAAAAGTATATTTTATCCTCCAAAAGTGAGTTTTTCAATTATTTTCTTTGAATTTCCATGTTTTAATAAAAAAACATACACAATACCCTATATATTATTTCTTTTTAAAGTTACCTAAACTACCCTATTTAAACCTTTTTATTGGTTTTAACAACATTTTGAAAAAAAAATCATTTTTTCATGTTACATAAAATGTAATACAAGTCATTTCAAGGTGAAAATATATATTTGTCTTTTAGAAAAAGGATTTTCTGTGTATTTTCTTTGAATTTCCTTGTTTTGATTGAAAATGAAGGAAAAAGCATGAAATATATTAACTTTTTATTGCATTTTTTTTTTTATCTCAAAATTGCATAAATTATCCCCTTTTCAGCGTTTTTAGGAAAACAAACATTTTATCTAAGAAAGACCATTTTTTTTAGTAAAGAAAAAAGGAATATTTCCTATTTCACGAAAAAAGTTCCTTTTCACCAAAAAAGTGAATTTTTCGATGATTTTCTGCATATTTTATTGTTTTCATAAAAAAATAAACAAAAAAATACTGAATCTTGTGACAATATACTTTTTATTAAAAAATTTCATAATTGACGTGCTTTCAATGTTTTTGGGAGTATTAACGGCATTTTAAAGAAAACAACCTTTTACAGGTATAATATATGCAATTTGTATAGAGAAGAAAATTTGCCTAAAAAGCGACTTTTTATATGTTTTTACCTTATTTTCATTTGTTGGTGGAAGAAAAGAAAAACAAATACACTTTTTTCGACAATATATATATTTTTAAATTGCAGAAATGACCTATTTTTATGCCTTTATCCTTATTCTACGATAATAAAAAATTTTCTCTAAAACTGCATAAATGACCCTTTTTTCAATGTTTTTCGGAGATTTGCAACTTTTCAAGGAAACGCATCTCTTTTACAAAAAAATATATATAATTTTCACTAAAAGTCATTTTTTTATCATTTTCTCTTGATATCAAAGTTTGATTAAAAGCAAGAAAAAAAAACACTATATACATTTTTCTTTCTCTGAAACTGTACAAAGTACCCATTTTCAACCTTTTTGGACGTTTAAAAACATTTTGTAGAAAACAACTTTTCATGTTAAAATATACTTTTTTATCTAAAATATCATAAATTATGTTTTTTTCAAAGTTTTTAGAGTATTAATGGCATTTTACACAAAACCCCCTTTTAAATGTATAACAAATGCGATTTGAATTTTCCATTTATTACGTTTTTAAGGGTTTTCCAATATCTTATTGACAAATCCATCTTCCCTTAGAAAAAAAAAGTATGTTTTAACATCCAAAAGTGAGTTTTTTCTGTAATTTTCTTTGAAATTCCATGTTCTAATTAAAAACATAAACAATACCCTATTTGTTTTTTTCTCTTTAAAGTTACATCAACTACCCTATTTAAATCTTTTCATTGGTTTTAACAACATTTTCAAAAAAAATACTTTTTTCATGTTCCATAAAATGTAATACAAGCCATTTCAAGGGGAAAATATATACATTTCTTTAAAAAAAAAAAAGATTTTTTAGTGTATTTTCTTTTCATTTCCATGTTTTCATTGAAAATGAAGGAAAAAGCATGAAATAAATTAACTTTATATTGCAACTCATTTTTTTTTATCTCAAAATTGCATAAATTATCCCGTTTTCAGCGTTTTTAAAAGAATTAACATTTTTTTTCTAAGAAAGACCATCTTTTTTTTGTTAAGAAAAAAAGAATATATACTATTTCACGAAAAAAGATCCTTTTCACTAAAAAAGTGATTTATTCGATGATTTTCTGCATATTTCTTTGTTTTCATAAAATAAATGAACAAAAAAACACTGAATTTTGCGACGAAGTACTTTTTTATAGAAAAATTTTATAAATGACGTGTTTTTCAACGTTTTTCGGAGTATTAACGGCATTTTAAACAAAACCCCCTTTTAAAGGTACAATATAAGCAATTTGAATTAAGAAGAAAATTCTGCCTAAAAAGTGACTTTTTCAATGTTTCTATCTTATTTTTATTTGTTGGTGGAAGAAAACGAAGAAAAAACATTCTTTTTTTCGACAATATATTTTTTTCTCTAAAATTCCACAAATTACATATTTTTTATACTTTTATCCTTATTTTACAAAAATACATTTTTTTTTCTCTAAAACTGCATAAATGACCCTTTTTTCAATATTTTTCGGAGATTTGCAACTTTTCAAGGAAAATCCCTTTTTCATGTTACATAAAATGTAATACAAGCCTTTTCAAAGAAATAATAAATATATTTTTATTAGAAAAAGGATTTCAGTGTTTTTTTCCTTTCATTTCCATGTTATGATTGAAAATGAAGGAAAAAGCATGAAATATATTAACTTTTTATTGCAATTCATTTTTTCTCTCAAAATTGCATAAATTATCCCCTTTTCAGCGTTTTTAGGAGTATTAACATCTTATCTAAGAAAGACCATGTTTTTTAGTTGAGAAAAAAGTAATATATGCCATTTCACGAAAAAGGTTCCTTTTCAACAAAAAAAGTGAATTTTTCAATGAGTTTCTGCTTATTTCATTGATTTCATAAAAAAATAAACAAAAAACACTGAATTCTGCGACAATATACTTTTTTTCTGAAAATTTTCATGAATTACGTGTTTTTCATCGTTTTTGGAAGTATTAACGGCATATTAAACAAAAAATCTGTTTTACATGTATAATATAAGCAATTTGAATAAAGAAGAAAATTCTGCCAAAAAGTGACTTTTCAATGTTTTTATCTTATTTTCTTTTGTCGGTATAAGAAAAAAAAATACGTTCTTCTTTTCGAGAAATTGTTTTTCTCCGAAATTGCACAAATGACCTATTTTTATGCTTTTATCCTAATTTTACAATAATATATTTTTTTCTGTAAAACTGCATAAATAACCCTTTTTTAGTGTTTTTTGGAGATTTGCAACTTTAAAAAAAAACCATCTCTTTTACGAAAAAAATATGATTTAACACCAAAAGTCATTTTTTAATAATTTTTATTGATATCAAGGTTTTGATTAAAAGCAAGAAAATAAACACTATATACATTTTCTTTCTCTGAAACTGTACAAAGTACCCATTTTTTACCTTTTTTGACGTTTAAAAACATTTTGTAGAAAACAACTCTTTCATGTTACAAAATACTTTTTTATCTAAAATATCATAAATTACGTTTTTTTCAAAGTTTTTAAGAGTATTAACGTCATTTTACAGAAAAACCTCTTTTAAATGTATAACATATGCGATTTGAATTATCTATTTTTCAACGTTTTTAACGGTTTTAATATATTTCAATTACAAATCCATCTTTCCTTACAGAAAAAATATTTTTTAACCTCAAAAAGTGAGTTTTCAGTCATTTTCTGTGAATTTCCATGTTTTAATTAAAAACAAAAACAATAGTTTTATATTTTTCTCTTCTTGAAGTTACATAAACTACAATATTTAAACCTTTTTATTGGTTTTAACAACATTTTGAAGAAAATCCCTTTTTCATGTTACATAAAATGTAATACAAGCCATTTTAAGGAAAAATTAAATATATTTCTTTTAGAAAAAGAATTTTTCAATGTTTTTTTTATTTCATTTCCATGTTTTGATTAAAAATGAAGGAAAAAACATGAAATATATTAACTTTTTATTGTAATTCATTTTTTATCTCAAAATTGCATAAATTATCCATTTTTTATCGTTTTTAGGAGATTTAACATTTTATCTAAGAAATACCATCTTTTTTTTAGTTAAGAAAAAGGGAATATATGATATTTCAGGAAAAAAATTCTTTTTCACCAAAAAAGTGAATTTTTCGATGCTTTTCTGCATATTTCTTTGTTTTCACAAAAAAATAAACAAAAAATACTGAATTCTGCGAAAATATACTTTTTATTGAAAATTTCTTAAATGACGTGTTTTTTTAACGTTTTTGGGAGTATTAGCGGCATTTTAAACAAAACTCTTTTTTACAAGTATAATATATGCAATTTGAATAAAGAAGAAAATTCTGCCTAAAAAGTGATTATTTCAATATTTTTATCTTGTTTTCATTTATTGGTGGAACAAAAAAGAAAGAATACATTTTTTTTTTCGACAATATATTTTTTTTCTCTAGAACTGCATAAATGACCCTTTTTACAATATTTTTCGGAGATCTGCACTTTTTCAAGAGAAACCTTCTCTTTTACGAAAAAAAAATATATATAATTTTACTCCAAAAGTAAGTTTTTAATCATTTTTTATTGATTTCAAGGTTTTGATTAAAAGCAAGAAAATGAACACTATATACATTTTCTTTCTCTGAAACTGTACAAAGTACCCATTTTTAACCCTTTTGGACGTTTAAAAACATTTTGTAGAAAACAACTTTTTCATGTTACAATATACTTTTTTATATAAAATTTCATAAAGTACATTTTTTTCAAAGTTTTTAAGAGTATTAACAACATTTTACACAAAACCTTCTTTTAAATGTAAAAACATATGTAATTTTAATTATCCATTTTTCAACGTTTTTAAGGGTTTTAAAATATTTTACTGACAAATCCATCTTCCCTTAGAAAAAAAGTATGTTTTAACCTCCAAAGTGAGTTTTTCAGTCATTTTCATTGAATTTCCATGTTTTAATTAAAAACATAAACAATACCCTATATATTTTTTTCTCTTTAAAGTTACATAAACTACCGTATTTAAACCTTTTTATTGGTTTTAACAAGATTTTGGAAAATACCTTTTTTTCTTGTTACATAAAATGTAATACTAGCCATTTCAAGGTGAAAATATATATATATATATATATATATATATATATATATATATATATATATATATAGATATATATATATATAGATATATATATATATATATATATATATATATATATATATATATATATATATATATATATATATATATTTCTTTTAGAAAAAAAAAATTTCAGTGTATTTAATTTTCATTACCATGTTTTAATTCAAAATGAAAGAAAAAACATGAAATATATTACCATTTTTTTCCAATTTGTTTTTCTATCTCAAAATTGCATAAATTATCCCTTTTTTCAGCGTTTTTAGGAAAATTGTCATATTATCTAAGAAAGACCATCTTTTTTTAGTTAAGAAAAAAGAAATATATGTTATTTCACGAAAAAAATTCCTTTTCACCAAAAAAGTGAATTTTTCAATGATTTTCTGCATATTTCATTGTTTGCATAAAAAAGAAAAATTCAGCGACAATATACTTTTTATTGAACAATTTCATAAATGACGTGTTTTTCAACGTTTTTGGGGGGATTAAGGGCATTTTAAACAAAATCCTCTTTTACAGCTATAATATATGCAACATGAATAAAGAAGAAAATTCTGCCTAAAAAGTTACTTTTTCAATGTTTTTATCTTATTTTCATTTGTTGGTGGAGAAAAACAAAAAAAATACTTTTTTTTCGATAATATTTTTTTCTGAAAAATTGCACAAATGACCTATCTTTATGTTTTTATTCTTATTTACGATAATATATTTTTTTCTCTAAAACTGCATAAATGACACTTTTTTCAATGCTTTTTTTTTTTTTTTTGAGTTTTGCAACTTCTCAAGGAAAACCATCTCTTTTACTAAAAAAATATATAATTTTACACCAAAAGTAATTTTTTAATAATTTTCTATTGATTTCAAGGTTTTGATTAAAAGCAAGAAAATAAACACTATATACATTTTCTTTCTCGAGAACTGTACAAAGTACCCATTTTTAACCTTTTGGACGTTTAAAAACATTTTGTAGAAAAAACTTTTCATGTTACAATATACTTTTTTATCTAAAATTTCATGAATTATGTTTTTTTTTTCAAATTTTTTTAAGAGCATTAACGGCATTTAACACAAATCCCCCTTTTAAAAGTATAACATATGCGATTTGAATTATCCATTTTTCAAAGATTTTAAAAATTTTACAATATTTACCAGACAAAATCCAACTTCTCTTAGAAAAAAGTATGTTTTTACCTCCAAAAGTGAGTTTTTCAGTCATTTCTCTAGAATGTCCATGTTTTAATTAAAAACATAAACAATAGTTTTACCTTTTTTTCTTTTTAAAGTTACATAAACTACCCTATTTAAACCTTTTTATTGGTTTTAACAACATTTTTAAGAAAATCCGTTTTTCATGTTACATAAAATGTAATACAAGCCATTTCAAGAAAAAAATTAATATATCTCTTTTAGAAAAAGAATTTTTCAGTGTTTTTTTCATTTCATTTCCATGATTTGATTGAAAATAAAGGAAAAAAGCATGAAATATATTAACTCTTTATTTAGATTCATTTTTTTCTCTCAAAACTGCATAAATTATCCCCTTTTCAGCGTTTTTAGGAAAATTAGTATCTTATATAAGAAAGACCATCTTTATTTTAGTTAAGAAAAAAGGAATATATGCCATTTCACGAAAAAAGATCCTTTTCAGCAAAAAAGTGAAATTGTCGATGACTTTCTGTTTATTTCATTGTTTTTATAAAAAAATAAACAAAAAACACTGAATTCTGCGACAATATACTTTTTTCTGAAAAATTTCATAAATGACGTGTTTTTTAACGTTTTGGGGAGTTTTAACGGCATTTTAAACAAAACTCCTTTTTACAGGTATAATATAAGCAATTTGAATAGAGAAGAAAATTCTGCCTAAAAAGAGACTTTTTCAATGTTCTTATCTTATTTTCATTTGTTGATGGAAGAAAACCAAAAAAATATACCTTTTTTTCGACAATATTTTTTTTCTCTAAAATTGCACAAATTACATATTTTTATGCTTTTATCCTTATTCTACAATAACATATTTTTATCTCTAAAACTGCATAAATTACCCTTTTTTTCAATGTGTTTTGGAGATTTGCAATTTTTCAAGGAAAACCATCGGTTTTACGAAAAAAAATATGATTCTGTATACATTTTATTTCTCTGAAACTGTACAAAGTACCCATTTTTAACCTTTTTGGAAGTTTAAAAACATTTTGTAGAAAACAACTTTTTCATGTTACAATATACTTTTTTATCTAAATTTTCACATATTACGTTTTTTTCAAAGATTCTAATGGTATTAACCGCATTTTACACAAAACCCCCTTTTAAATGTATTATATATACGATTTGAATTATCCATTTTTTCAACGTTTTTAAGAGTTTTACAATATTTTAATGACAAATCCATCTTTCCTTAGAAAAAAAGTATGTTTTAATCTCCAAAAGTGAGTTTTTCTGTAATTATCTTTGAATTTCCCTATTTTAATTAAAAACAAAAACAATTCCCTATATATTTTTTTCTCTTTAAAGTAAGATAAACTACCCTATTTAAACTTTTTTATTGGTTTTAACAACATTATGAAAAAAAAAAAAATTTTCATGTTGCATAAAATGTAATACAAACCACTTCAAGGTGAAAATATATATTACATCTAAAAAAAAGTATTTTTCAGTGTATCTTTTTTTCATTTCCATGTTTTGATTGAAAATGAAGGAAAGAGCCTGAAATATATTAACTTTTTATTGCAATTCATTTTTTTTTTCAAATTTGAATAAATTATCCTCTTTTCAGCATTTTTAGGAGAATTAATATTTTATCTAAGAAATACCATCTTTTTTTCAAATAAACTACCCTATTTAAACTTTTTTATTGGTTTTAACAACATTATGAAAAAAAAAAAATTTCATGTTGCATAAAATGTAATACAAACCACTTCAAGGTGAAAATATATATTACTTCTAAAAAAAGGATTTTTCAGTGTATCTTTTTTTCATTTCCATGTTTTGATTGAAAATGAAGGAAAGAGCCTGAAATATATTAACTTTTTATTGCAATTCTTTTTTTTTTTTTCAAATTTGCATAAATTATCCTCTTTTCAGCATTTTTAGGAGAATTAATATTTTATCTAAGAAACACCATCTTTTTTCAGTTAAGAAAAAAGGAATATATGCCATTTCACGAAAAAAGTTCCTTTTCACCAAAAAAGTGAATTTTTCGATGATTTTCTGCACATTTCATTGTTTTCATAAAAAAAACTAAAAAAAAACTGAAATTTGCGACAATATACAATTTATTGAAAAATATCATAAATGACGTGTTTTTCAACGTTTTGGGGAGTATTAACAACATTTTAAACAAAACCCCCTTTTACAGGTATAATATATGCAATTTGAATAAAGAAAATTCTGCCTAAAATTTGACTTTTTCAATGTTTTTATCTAATTTTCATTTGTTGGTGGAAGAAAACCAAAAAAATACATTCGTTTTTTCGAAAATATATTTTTCTCTAAAATTGCACAAATGACCAATTTTTATCCTACGATAATATATATTTTTCTCTAAACCTACATAAATGACCCTTTTTTCTATTTTTTTTCGGAAATTTGCAACTTTTCAAGGAAAACCGTCTCTTTTACGAAAAAAAAACAATAAAATTTTACACCAAAAGTCATTTTTTAATCATTTTCCATTGATCTCAAGATTTGATTTAAAGCAAGAAAATAAACACTATGTACATTATCTTCCTCTGAAACTGTGCAAAGTACCCATTTTTAACCTTTTTGGACGTTTAAAAACATTTTGTAGAAAACAACTTTTTCATGTTACAATATACTTTTTTATCTAAAACATCATAAATTGTTTGTTTCAAAGTTTTTAAGAGTATCATTTATGAAAGTTCTTAAGGGTTTTACAATATTTCAATTACAAATCCCACTTCCCTTACAAAAAAAAAGTGTTTTTACCTCCAAAAGTTAGTTTTTCATTCTTTTTCTTTCAATTTCCATGTTTTGATTAAAAACATGAACAATAGCTATATATTTTTTTCTTTTTAAAGTTACATAAACTACACTATTCATACCTTTTTATTGGTTTTATCAACATTTTCAAGAAAATCCCTTTTTTATGTTACATGAAATGTAATACAAGCCATTTCAAGGAAAAAATAAAAAATATTTCTTTTAGAAAAAGGATTTTTTAGTGTTTTTTCATTTCATTTCCATGTTTTGATGAAAATGAAGAAAAAAGCATGAAATGTATTAGCTTTTTATTGCAATTCATTTTTTCTCTCAAGGTTGCATAAATGATCTCCTTTTCAGCGTTTTTGGAGAATTAACATCTTATATAAGAAGAACCATCTTTTTTTTAGTTAAGAAAAAAGAAATATATGCCATTTGTATGCCAGGAATAAAGTTCCTTTTCACCAAAAAATTAAACTTTTCGATGACTTTAAGCTTATTTCATTGTTTTAATTAAAAAAAAATAAACAAAAAACACTGAATTCTGCGACAATATACTCTTTTCTGAAAATTTCATAAATGACGTGTTTTTCAACGTTTTTGGGAGTATTAACGGCATTTTAAACAAAACCTCCTTTTACAGCTATACTATAAGCAATTTGAATAAAGATGAAAATTCTGTCTAAAAAGTTACTTTTTCAATGTTTCTATCTTATTTTCATTTGTTGGTGGAAGACAACCAAAAAAATGCATTCTTTTTTTCGACAATATATTTTTTTTCTAAAAATGCACAAATTACCTATTTTTATTCTTTTATCCTTATTTAACGATAAAATATTTTTTCTCTAAGACTGCATAAATGACCCTTTTTTCAATGTTTTTCGGAGATTTGCATCTTTTTAAGGAAAACCATCTCTTTTACAAAAAAATTAATATAATTTTACACCAAAAGTCAGTTACTAATCATTTTCTATTGGTTTCAAGGTTTTGATTAAAAGCAAGAAAATAAACAATATATACATTTTATTTCTCTGAAACTATACAAAGAACACATTTTTAACCTTTTTGGACGTTGAAAAACATTTTGTAGAAAACAACTTTTTTATGTTACAATATATTTTTTTATATAGAATTTCATAAATTACGTTTTTTCAAAGTTTTTAAGAGTATTAACTGCATTTTACACGAAACCCTATTTTAAATGTATAACATATGCGATTTGAGTTATCCATTTTTCAACGTTTTTAAGAGTTTTACAATATTTTAATGACAAATCCATCTTCCCTTAGAAAAAAAGTATGTTTTTAACCTATAAAAGTGAGTTTTTTTGTAATTTTCTTTGAATTTCCATGTTTTAATTAAAAATATAAAAAATACCCTTTATATTTTTTTCTCGTTAAAGTTAAATAAACTACCCTATTTAAGTTTTTTTATTGGTTTTTACATTTTGAAAAAAAATTTTTTTGTTACCTAAAATGTAATACAAGCTATTTCAAAGTGAAAAATATATATTTCTTTTAGAAAAAAAAATTTTTGTGTGTGTATTTTCTTTTGATTTCCATGTTTTGATTGAAAATGAGGGATAAATCATTAAATATATTAACTTTTTATTACAATTAATTTTTTTTTCTTCTCAAAATTGCATAAATTATCCCCTACTCTGCGTTTTTAGGAGAATTAACATTTTATCTAAGAAAGACTATCTTTTTTTTAGTTAAAAAATATATATATATATGCTATTTGACGAAAAAAGTTCCTTTTCTCCAAAAAAGTTAATTTTAATGATTTTCTGCATATTCCATTGTTTTCATAAAAAAATAAACGAAAAACTCTGATTTTTGCGACAATATTTATTTTATTGCAAAATATCATAAAAGACGTGTTTTTCAACGTTTTTGGGAGTATTAACGGCATTTTAAACAAAACCCCCTTTTACAGGTATATTAAAAGCAATTTGAATAAAGAAGAAAGTTCTGCCTAAAAAGTGTCTTTTTCAATGTTTTTATGCTATTTTTGTGTGTTGGTGGAAGAAAAAAAAACAATTTTTTTGGACAATAATTTTTTTTCTTTAAATTGCACAAATGACCTAATTTTATGCTTTTATCCTTATTTTACGATAATATATTTTTTTCTCAAAAACTGTATAAATGACCCTTATTCAATGTTCTTGGAAGATTTGCAACTTTTCAAGGAAAACCATCACTTTTACAAAAAGTATATATAATTTTACACCAAACGTAATTTTTTAAACATTTTCTACTCATTTCAAGGTTTTGATTAAAAGCAAGAAAATAAACACTATATACCTTTACTTTTTCTGAAACTGTACAAAGTACCCATTTTTAACCTTTTTTGGACTGTGCGATTTGAATTATCCATTTTTCAACGTTTTTAAGGGTCTTAAAATACTTTAATGACAAATCCAACTTCCTTAAAAAAAAGTATGTTTTTACCTCCAAAAGTGAGGTTTTCAGTCATTTTCTTTGACTTTCCATGTTTTAATTAAAAACATAAACAATAGCTATGTATTTTTTCTCTTTAAAGTTACATAAACTACCCTATTTAAACCTTTTTATTGGTTTTAACAACATTTTGAATAAAAGTTCTTTTTCATGTTACATAAAATATAATACAAGCCATTTCAAGGAAAAAATTTGATATATTTGTTTTTTAGAAAAAGGAAATTTCAGTGTTTTTTTTATTTCATTTCCATGTTTTGATTTAAAATGAAGGAAAAGTATGAAATATAATAATTTTTTTATTGCAATTCATTTTTTCTCTCAAAATTTCATAATTTATCCCCTTTTCAGCGATTTTAAGAGAATTAACATGTTATTTAAGAAAGACCATCTTTTTTTAGTTACGAAAAAAGGAATATATGCCATTTTACGAAAAAAGTTCCTTTTTCACCAAAAAAGTGAATTTTTCGATAACTTTCTGCTTATTTCATTGTTTTCATAAAAAAAACACTGAATTTTGCGACAAAATAATTTTTATATATAAATTTCATAAATGACGTGTTTTTCACCATTTATGGGAGTATAAACGACATTTTCAACAAAACCCTCTTTTACAGGTATAATATATGCAACTTGAATAAAGAAGAAAATTCTGCTTACAAAGTGACTTTTTCAAAGTTTTTATCTTATTTTAATTTGTTGGTGGAAGAAAACCAAAAAAATACATTCTTTTTTTCGACATTATTTTTTTTCTCTAAAATTGCACAAATGACCTATTTTTATGCTTTTATCCTTATTTTACAATAATATATATTTTTCTCTAAAACTGCATAAATGACCCTTTTTTCAATGTTTTTTGGAGATTTGCAACTTTTCAAGGAAAACCATCTCTTTTACGAAAAAAATATATGATTTTACACCAAAAGTAATTTTTTAATCATTTTCTATTGATTTCAAGGTTTTGATTAAAAACAAGAAAGTAAACACTATATACATTTTCTTTTCTCTGAAACTGTACAAAGTACCCATTTTTAACCTTATTGGACGTTTAAAAACATTTTGTAGAAAACAAGTTTTTCATGTTACACTGTACTTTTTTATCTGAAATATCATAAATTACGATTTTTTTTTTTAAATTTATGAGAGTATTAAGGGCATTTTACACAAAACCCTCTTTTAAATGTATAGTATATGCGATTTGAATTATCCATTTTTCAACGTTTTTAAGGGTTTAACAAGATTTTAATGACAAATCCATCTTCCCTTAGAAAAAAAGTATGTATTAACCTCCAAAAGATAGTTTTTCAGTAATTTTCTTTGAATTTCCATGTTTTAATTGAAAACATAAATAATAGCTATATATTTTTTTCTTTTTAAAGTTACATAAACTACAATATATTAATCTTTTTATAGGTTTTAACAACATTTTGAAGAAAATCCCTTTTTCATGTTACAGAAAATGTAATACAAGACATTTCAAGGAAAAAATAAATATATTTATTTTAGAAAAAGGAGTTTTCAGTGTTTTTTCATATCATTTTCATGTTTTGATTGAAAATTAAGGAAAAAGCATGAAATATATTAACTTTTTATTGCAATTCGTTTTTTCTCTCAAAATTGCCTAAATTATCCCTTTTTAAGCGTTTTTAGGAGAGTTAACATGTTATCTAAGAAAGACCATCTTTTTTAGTTAAGAAAAAAGGAATATATGCCATTTCACGAAAAAAAGTTTCTTTTCACAAAAAAAGTGAAATTTTCGATGACTTTCTGCGTATTTCATTTTTTTCATAAAAAAAATAAACAAAAAAACACTATTCATTTCAAGGTTTTGATTAAAAGCAAGAAAATAAACACTATATACATTTTCTTTCTCTGAAACTGTACAAAGTACCCATTTTTAACCTTTTTGGACGTTAAAAACATTTTGTAGAAAACAAATTTTTCATGATACAATATACGTTTTTTTATCTGAAATATTATAAATTACGTTTTTTTTTCAAAGTTTTTAAGAGTATTAACGGCATTTTACACAAAACCCCCTTTTAAATGTATAACATATGCGATTTGAATTATTCCTTTTTCAACGTTTTTAAGGGTTTTACAATATTTTAATGACAAATCCATCTTCCCTTAGAAAAAAGTATGTTTTTACCTCCAAAAGATTTTGAAAAAAATCCTTGTTTTATTTTACATAAAATGTAATACAAGCCATTTCAAGGTGAAAATGTATATATTTCTTTTGGAAAAAGGATTTTTCAGTGTAATCTGCTATGAAATGCACGTGCCACAGACCAAATTGGGGTGTTTTCTACGTGGTGTTCTCCTGTGTACCTTTGGTCCTTGGGAAACTTTCAACAGTGATGGAGTTCTTATCATTGTTTATAATAGCTGTTCATTGGTCTTCTCTCATTTCTTTGTTAAAGTTATCCATTTCAATCCATAAATTTACATCCTTCTGTTTTTCTGAGTGTCTGTTTAAATTTAGTTTGTCCCTTAGAAAGATGAAGCCTATTCTTCGTAGTACTGATATGAGGCGTCCAGAGTCAGAGGGGCGGACCGACCACTTTTATCGGTTTGTAGTTAGCTACGGGTCACGAAGGGCCTAACCCTCCTCTCTATGTGTATACAAGTTACATCACGAAAAGCGATCTTATAGAGGAGTAATAGAAGGTTTAGTTTGGGTTACTTTTTCGCGTCTGGCCGGCCGACCAACTCCGATTTCGTAGAAACAGAGAGGCGAACATCCTCCCGTCCGACCAGCCAATCAGCGCGCGGCATTGTATTTACCTCCTCGCTCGACCAATAACACGGCCCATAGCAACCACGCCACGGCTCCCAGCTGCCCTGTAACCCCTTCAGTACCTCCCTCTCTTTCTCTCTCTATCTATCTATCTATTTCTCACTTTCCTCCTTTCCCCACCATCTTCTTCTCCCTACCTTCTTCTCTCTCTTTCTCTCTCTATCTATCTATCTCTCTATCTCTCACTCTATCATCCACCTATCTATGCCTGTTTTCTGTCTCCAACCTATGCTGAATGGGTTACTCCCCAACCACCCCCACCCAAAACTACCACCACCACAAGCCTTCTGACCACTCCACACAATGGTGAGTACCTAATCAAATTAATTTTAGCATTAAGATTATTAAATAATGTTATTAATACCTCCGCAATTCAGTGATAACAAAAAAAAAATCCCAACTTTTCGTTTTTTTTTTTTTACTAACAATTAAAGGCATTAGGAATTAAAATCTGCAAAAGGGTATTCTATAACTTTATTTCTATCTTTTTACAAGCATTTTATTACATATGTTTTTGTTATGTCTATGTTGCATTTTTATTATAAAAGAAAATGTGGGTAATTTTATACTCGTTTTTTTACAGATTAAAAATTGATTTAGATGATTTTCTCTGGTCTCAGAAGATAAAACGGGTACAAATTTAGTATATTAGATGTAGTATTGAATAATAAGGCGTTTACATACAAAAATACGATAGAATTAAAGTTGCAAAACTTTGACCGCGTTTTTCTCCCACTTTTTGTTTTGGTCGGTTCGCCCCTCTGACTCTGGACGCCTCATATGTAGCTTTATTATTATTATTATTATTATTATTTTTTTTTTTTTTTTTTTTTTTATTATTATTATCATTACTGTAATTATTATCATCATTATTACTATTATTATTATTATTATTATTATTATTATTATTATTATTATTATTATTATTATTATTATTATTATTATTATTTGAAGGTTTAGGTCTCTCGTGAACATGTTTGTAAAGAACATTGCTGAATCTTGGCAATTCTCTATTCAGGATTTGAATAAAAACTTTTTTACTTCCTTGAAAAGATTAAGCTATTCGATAGAGTATGGGAAATCATTATCTGTATTTTTTTTTTCTTGTGTGGGATTTCCAATCATTTTTCCAAACACTTCGTTTAGTTTTCTTCCGGCCTTTGTGTCACTATAGTGGTAGACAACCACAACTCTTCTCTCAACCACTATATGTATTAACTAACTAGCTTCGCTCACAAACTTCTTGTCCCGTGTGTGTGTGTGTGTGTGTGTGTGTGTCTCTGTGTGTGTGTGTGTGTGTGTGTGTGTGTGTGTGTGTGTGTGTGTGTGTGTGTGTGTGTGCGGCGCGCGTGCGTT